>SMLS01063937.1:0-13780 GCA_004785975.1 Popillia japonica
GGTAGATATAATAAATAAAAAATATTTTAGTATGAATTTTCAAAGAAGTCCATTAAAAAGGAAGCTGATTTGCAAAAACAATGTGGAACTTTTTATCGCTTTAATCTAGTAGAATTTATATTAACACAAGTGAAACACCTGAATAAGTAACATTTCATGCCGTTAATATTACAATACAATATAACAACTATTGCATAAAAGGTTGAATCACATGAACTTCGTAATTATTCCGCAAAAATCCTTGACACACAGATACATAAACACAACACGTTGCACGTGGAAACAATTCTCTGTTCTCACGCAGATTCCACCGAACACGAAGTCAGTTACTTCGGTAATTAAACTTTGCATTCATAACAATAAATATGTAGTTATACGTAATAGTGGGATAAAAGATGTTAATGCAACTAACCACGATATCAAGATTATTAGATAAAATTACCAAAACATTAAAATAACACCAACTACAATAATATTGTTGTTTTGATGTTGTGTAATTATAGTTTAAACTAGTTCAAAATTTCTTGGACTACTCTGTATACCAGTAAAATAATTAATTTAAATATGTGAAAGTAGTTTGAAAGTAGTTTTTCCGTATAATTTTGTACACATTTACTAAAACAGATTAATTAAACGGTGGACATTTAATACAACTTAACAGACCTAATTGCATATGTTTAAGACACATTTTCTTCATTTTGTTATCACATCTTGAATGAGAAGAAGGTTATACTTCTTCTGTAAATTAAATGAAAATATTCACAGAATATAGGAGAAATATTTTAAAAATTTAATTGCACACGACATCAAATTTTATTTCTTGTAATTTTGAAACACATTTTATTATTATATACGTACTCGTACACTTTTATGACTTTTCACCGCTCTCTATTATTGTACGGGTTTGCAATAACTTACGCTACTCAGAATTGATTAATTTTAGATTATTAAAACGAAAACCATTTTAAACCGGAACAAGAATGACTAAACAATTAGTCTAATACATATTTCATGAACGTGCAGCCGAACGTGTGAAAAAGCACCTTGAAATTTGACGACCACATTGATAAATTTTGAATTGTTGAAAACAAATTTCCTCATCATGGGAATACAATATTAGATGTTAGTTGCTTGAGAAAGTGTAGGTACCCAAATATACTGCATTTGCAAACAAAACAATGATTTGACATTTGAAAGCTTCAACTTAAAGATTTTCTTGAAAGCCTAGATCCAGAGATTTAAAAATCATGCAAAATGCGGAATTTTATTTTCTTACTAAGTTGGCTGTTGTGATATTTTATTATAAATGTGATTAGTCCGTTGTAGTTTTGAAAATGACCTCCCAAAGGTAAAAACAGGGTGTCAAATGAATAGTGTCGGAAAAATAAACAGTATAAAACTAATATCACACGAAAGGTAAATCCAAAAAAATTACGATTATATATTCAAATAATTTTTCCTTTAATAATTACACATTAACACGTGTGTACAAGACAAAAAGGGACGCTGCAAACATTTCTAATAGACATAAACAGATATTTCTTATCAACTTGACTGATATGTAAATAAATGTTTATTGTACTCTATGAATGCATTTGTTTACGAAGCTTTGCTCCTCTATGAATTGCACATGTGGTTTTTTCACAAACATTCTATTCATAACAAGGTCACACATTTACTACAGATTTTACTCATTTCGACCTGTTCTTTTTTTTGTAGAAATCGGGTGCTTTTGTTCTTTTTTCATTACATAAACTTTCAATATTAAAGTACGACATATTATTACCTAATGATCTAGTAATAAATAATTTACTATTTGAGATCGGGTTCGTAGTTAATAGTTTTTTCTTTTCAAATAATTCGTGGTAAACTTGAAGAGGACTGTTTGATGAGAAACAGAACAAAAACTTAGAGTAGTAATGTCCGCAATTACTACCACGTGCGACGGCAAAACTTATCATAAGTTGGGCCGCTGTGACAACACAGTCTCGAAGAGCCCCGACGTCTAATTTTCCGTTGAAGATCATAAACAAAGTTTTTCATGTATTCTCACGGAAAAAGTCCAACAGATTCAAATCGGTACTTAAGTCCCGATTTTGAATCGTTCCTTCTCGGCCTATCCAATGCCTGGTTTAAATGTTCCCATACAAGTCGGGCAACATGTGGAGGTGCCCCACCGTGCATGAACTACATTTGCCGTCGTCCATGTAGTGGTATGTCATCCAAGTAATCGGGTAACGTATTTTGCAGACAATTTAAATGATCTACCGCATTTACTTTTTCGGGAAGTACATGCAGCCCAAATAAATGATCGCCCAATATTCCGACCCATACATGTATGGATGTCATATGTTGGGATGAACTCTGATGGATATCATATGGGATTTTACCGTAGCAGTGATAAATGTTATGGTAATTCAGCACACCATGTTTTGTGGAGCAGTATTCATCAGCAAACAGGATCACGGATCGAAGATTTGGAAGGCGAGTTTCTGTTTGACGAAACCATTCACAACAGGTAACCCGTTGAAGAAAATCATTTTCTGATAGACGTTGGATTTTCTGTACGTAATACGGGTGCAGTAAAAGATTTTATCCTGCTTCTCCGTAGATTAAAATTATGTCAATGTACTCACTTAAGACAACGAATACAGTGAATGGCTCAACGTTTTGCCTGTGCTGCTCATCCATTTATGCGTTGCGCTCGAACAACAGGGCCGGACTGAGATTGAAAAATATTATTTTCTCGTTACTGCGTGGACATAAAGTATTGGTTTTTGGGAATTTAGGTTTGCATGCCAGTAGCTTTAACCTCTTCTATTTTCATAGACTATTCAGCAGACATTCTGTATATATTTTTCAATGAACAGGAAAACAGTCATCTACAAATCTACACCCAGTTTGCACAGGCAGCACCTGCCACACCAGCACATTCGGCTGCAGTACGACGGCATCTAATAAAAGAAAGTTGACATGCATGAATTCCCGGTGGAAAACCATTGCATATGCATGGAAATGGAAAGAAAAGATTGACCTAGTCGGGAACCATTTGAACTGGATCGTTGACGACTGAAATCGCAATCGCAAGATAAATAAATAGCGTACCGAACAGGTTACGTAAAAAGATGGTTTCACTAAATATGAATGAATTGTTCAATGTCAATAACACACTACTGTATATCCACAGCTCTTTTTCCGCTTATGATAATTTTTATAGAGATGTTTGTAATGAAGTACACATGGTACACAAGGTCTATTGATATATTTTAGCGAATAAATCGTTTAAATAAATAAAGCGGAGTAATAAACGTAATTCTCCTTGACGATATACTTAAGCCAAAAACTTTTAAATAAACTTTCCGCTGTACATTTATTTGGCTTCCTGGGCGAACAGTAGCCGTAAAATATTACGACTGTTCTCTTTTCACTAAATTTATTTCTTCGTTAAGCACTTACTGTTGAGGATTAACAAATAGCTCTGCGCTTAAGTACACAATCGTATAACATTACGAAAGCATAAAGTACTGAACAATATTTATACATTGCAACATGTTAATGTTACTATATTTTCATTGTAAATACGTTGCGTTAACTGTTATTTATGAATTACTTGTTTTCATCCATAATTTTTTTTTAATTAAACAAATTATGTGCTCTTACTGTTAGTGCTCTTTCGAGAGATACTTTAAATAATATACATACATTCACGCACACGCCAATATTTTTATATTCATTTAACTTTAACATGTACTAATTTTTTCTGTATTGTGTGAAGGAAATTTGGGTTACCAGTTCGCCCATATGTTGCGATATTTTCAGAACACATAGAACAAGATAATTAATTAATTTAACTTACAGCCGTAGCTACATACCATACAAGTTGAACACACGCATCAGAAATATAAATACGACCAGATAGCTGTTTACGTTGCTTTACCTAAGTAATTTAGTAACGGTATACATTTTTTCTCTTGTGTAATTCGATAGCGGTTTTTAATCATAAAACACGCATTCTACAACGCCTATTTTAAATTTATAGCAGATATTGTAGTTGCCTAATAATAATGCGGTATTATAAATACTATTGTACTGTTATTTATTGTACTAACATATGTACATAAGTACATACATATATACTAAGCTTCAGATCTTGTAATAGCATTCCAATACGTTACAGATAAATAAATAACTTGTTTATATACACTATAGTGCAATATAAAGCATTCCCAATCTTTGAAATAAATTATCTAACAAAAATCTAAAATTCAATCTTTTTTGAGTAAAGAAGAATCTCCTTTTCTTCATTTCAACATCGAAAAATATCAACTATTTCGTGAATATGTTTCATATAAATTCCATCCCTACAACGTAAGCATACATAGCACCTATATACACCATCGACCAAGAATGAGAGGTCACTGCGGAAATTGCATTAAACTGCTGCATGTTCTGTGAATAATAACGGAAATAATAATAACGGAGTAATATTTATTATTTTATTATTCTTGAAAATAACCGCCATTGGACTGTATTTTTTGCAAATATTTGGCATTGTGTTACCGGACTTAGTTCTCTTCGTTTTGGCATGATATAACTTTTTTTTGATTTTTATTCATAAACGCACGCTTCACGACCTTCTCGTACAATTTCTAACTGTAAGCTAATATTTTGTTACGTTAATAGACACGTAGGATATTATAATTACTAAAGCCGATAAAGGCGAGTAAAGAGAATTTAAGCAAAGTTAGATCAATTCTAAACAAAAATAGTTATCCAAAAGAATTTTACGAGAAACTAATAAAAACACGAATACATAAAATATACAACACAGGCACTAAACAAAATAATAAAATATATCACACAATTCCATATATCAACGACTTCAGTAAGAAAATTAAATACGAATTTATAAAATCAGATATAAACATTACATTTACACCAAACAATAACAGACAGATATATACAAATTTAAAAACTAAGATAAAAAAGATAATCAAAGTAGTGTCGTATATAAGTTAGAATGCAAAGACTGTAATAAGTATTACGTAGGGCAAACTAGACAGTATTTTAAAAAACGACTGTACAATCATCAACACATATGTACACTGTAACACATAACATAACCGCGGAAACTGATTTGTCTAAGCATTCTAAAGAATTACGATATAACTTTGAGTTTGAAATTGTTAGGATTAAAAAAAAAGAAAATAGTTATAAAAAGAGATTAACATATGAAATGATATACATTAAAAAAGAAAATAACACGGTCAATTTTAGAACAGATATAGAAAATTTAAGTATTATTTATAATAATTTAATCACCTAATCACGCCTGAATTTTATAAAATTAAGCTCTTGACTAGGTTTTTTGCCATGTTTTTC
This sequence comes from Popillia japonica, assembly GCA_004785975.1. Classification (NCBI taxonomy): domain Eukaryota; kingdom Metazoa; phylum Arthropoda; class Insecta; order Coleoptera; family Scarabaeidae; genus Popillia; species Popillia japonica. The sequence continues at coordinate 5,383 of SMLS01063937.1, forward strand.
CCTAGTCCTTGAACAGAATTGTTAGAGTTTGATCAAAAATACATTGATATAAGGATCATTATTCTTATTATTATAAATCTACATTTCAAAATATCTTAAATTATCCACTATATTGTAAACATAATCCTACTTATATCACTGAGTTTCTTTGTCTGTAGATAATTTTGTTGATAGGCATGGCTAGTTATTTATTTATTATTTGACACGAATTAAAGTCAATTTTATTCCACTGACGAAGTTATAGCGAAAACCATATAATATTGTAAAGGTTTTGGAATAAATTTGATCTTTATTCGAATTAAAGTGTTGTAATTGACCTAAACAAGTGGAAAAAATATCAGGAAAATAAAAATCCCTTTTATATAATCATTTTCTCGTCCTACATGTACATTTATAATTAAGATTTAAATCTCAATTATAATTGAACCACGTAGTATAAATAAATTTGAATAATTCCACATCAAGTTAACATGCAGTTCAACATGCTATTCTTTCCCATATATGTACCTACATATTACATTTTGCTATAACTTAAATTAACGATTAATCCCTTCATCTTCATCCGATCACCTGTTCTACATAAGTTTTCCAAATATACAACCACGTCGTTAAGACATTTCACGATTTTGTTTTTCTCGATTCTTAACAATTGACTATTCTAGACTGAAGATGACAATTTTAGCCGAAACATGTATCTAGACTAAATTAAAAATTTTTGTAAGGTATAGAGGATTGTTTTATTCTACACACAGCGTCTCTTTTATATATGGTTATAATTTCCTTAAATATTCGAAAGGACAGTTTCTATTTTATTACGGCAAGTAAAACAGATCAAAAGAGCGAGTAATTATACCGGTAGACCAGTGATCCCTCATTTATGGTCGCCAGTGTACATATGTATGTGCTCGCTTCGTTTTCTATTTGTTTTGCCCTATATCAACTCCCCAGAATAGCGTATAATGTGCCGACTCTTTACATTCAATTTTAAATGTTTGTTATATCCTTGACTTGTTTGAATAGGTAATGTATCCTTCGTTTTTTTTACGTGTATGTATTTCGGTGTAATCTATGTATGTGTAGTGCTTAATGCTGAGCCTAACTTATCCATATTTACAATTCTTATTCACAGTGCAAACAGTTGAAACGGCATCAAGTAATGCATTGTTCCATACTTTTTAAATTATTATGGAAATACTCTTGTCACACAATATTGATTTTGATAAATAATGCAGGAAATATTGTGAGTAGTTCGTAACGTGCGTGGAAACTAATTCATCAATTTTAATAAATAATACATGCTCAGTTTACGTCAAATTAAATGACCGAATCAATATTTCGCAATATAGTTTACACCTAAACAAAAATTAGTAGACGGTAGACGGAGACCAATAAGTGTCTATATTAGGCGTATTCATTTATCTGTGTTATTGTGCTTTTTTTACTTTACTCTCCTCTACTAACCACCCTAAAATTATTTTGTAGGTAAATGGCTTGAATATTGGTCACTTGTACGTTTTTTTTAATGTTGCTGGTTTGGTGACTTCAGATTTTTTGTTTGTTCCCGTTTGTTCACTTTAACCAAAGTGAACTAACCAAACAGATAAACGAATACGCCTATTGTGTGGAAACTGATACAGCTGAACATATACTCTTCTACTGTATCCGGTGGCAATACATGAGGATAAGGGCAAGAGAGGCTAGACGAGGAGAGTACACCTGACGAATGCTTTGAATCGGAAAGAATTGGCTGGGGACATGAGTAGAGAAATTATAAAAAACAAAGGAATTGGAGGACAGCCAAAAAGCAAATTAGATATGTACTCGCTGTTGCCATGATAAAAATATTCTAAATACAGTAAAACTGTGAATAGCGGCCACTAAAAAAATCAAAATTGTTGGCCGTTATTCAAAGGTGGCCGCAAAAGACAGGTGATTGAGATTTATAAATTTCACTTTCACATTTATGTAAAATTTTTGAAATGTCTATAACCATGTCACCATTATTGTTACACAGGAAGTAGTTCTGTATTTATCTTAATTTTTCGCACACTTCGCCCATATTTGACAGTTGATTTTGGATCTTCAAACTCTTCTATCTCGTTGTTATCGGAATCATCATCATTATTGCATAGTTCTTCAACTATTTCTGCTATACTAAAATCAGGATTCTCTGTAGGTTCATCATTGTCAATGGAAGCAAAGTCGTGTAAACTTGCCATTGCACTGCCGACTTTTGGAAATAGCTTAGCAATGGGTATTTCGTCTTCCTCGCGTCCTCGTCCTCATTAGATTGAACTACTACTATAAATCCAGCTTTGGAAAAACAGTTTGTAATGGTAGATCGAGAAACCTGTTTCCATGCGGCTGCAATACACATTAGCGCACTTGTTAGATTTATGCTCTTTTCCGAATCTTCAAAGTTACAATCACTCTCAACGAACGTTAATAGTCTCTTGATCAAAAAATTGCGGTATATCATCTTAAAATTGTGAATTATGCTTTGATCTAACGGCTGATAATACGACGTAGTGTTTGAAGGCAAAAAATCAAATGAAGGTTTTCGAGCGAAACTTATAGGATGTGATGTTGCATTATCCAGAAATAGAAGCACCTTTCGATTTTGTTTTTTCATTTTCATGTCAAACTGATACAGCCATTTTGTCATAAGATCTGATGTCATCCAAGCCTTTTTGTTATGTACCCACTCTAAAGGTAATCTGTCGGTATGATTTTCCTTAAAACACCAAGGATTTTTACTTTTTCCAATAACTATTGGGTTTTCTTTGTCGCCTTCCATATTTGCGCAGAATAAAATAGTTAACAGGTGTTTTGCTAATTTTTTGCCATTGCATTTATAGTATTTTAATGCAAAAGTTTTATTTGGCATGGTGTGATAATACAAACCTATTTTGTCAACATTAAATATATTCTTCAGCGAATAATAATTCTTTAAAATTAATGATAATGTAGATTTCCATGTTTCTACATCTTCCAAATTTACATCAGCGGACTCACCACAAATTGATTTAAAAGTGATATTGTGCCTTCGACAGAAACATTCCAACCAACCATTTGAAGCAGCAAAATTCTCGATGTTTAAATTTCTTGCTGTCTCTAGCGCCTTTTGATTAATCAATGATCCAGATATGGGAATGTTTCTATTTCTAGCCATGCAGAACCACTTATACGCAACTTGATCTACTGCTACTCCACCCGTTTTAGGGGATTTCCGTTTATGAATCAAATTAATACCTTCCTCATACATCCTTTTAATATCACTTTTGTTTTTTAGGATATCGTTAATTTGAGTTTTTCCAACTCCGAATTTTTCGACTAACTTCCGCGAACTTGAATTATAATTGTCACTCTCCTCGATAAAATCAATTTTGTCTTTCAGTGACGAACGTTTTCTTTTGAGCGATATATTCAAACACATTACGAACACAACGATAAACTTAAACTGATCGAATGAACAGGCGTTTTCGGAAACTGCTACAATCGGCTGCTGTTGTAAAATAATTCTATCGTGTTTCATTATAACTAACAATAAACCCTTACAACTAAATTCTGTCACCTTCTTTAGACTGAACAACAAATACGTGAGTTTTAAAATTTTCGATACGGACAACGACCGTTATTGAGAGGTAAATTTTATTGCTTTTATGCCGTAAGATATTGGGATCGTCTGGCCGTGGCCGCTTTGTAAAGGCGGTCGTTATTGCAAGGTTTGTATGGAAATACTCGTATTGTAGATTTTTGCAGTGTTCAATCTGGCCGTTATCACAGGTGGCCGTTAACACAGGTTTTACTGATAGTTTCGTAACTTCAGACAACAAGACAAATATGTAGGTGGTTTTCAGTGAGTATACCTAGCAGATGAGTGGAAGTCTCACACTATCAGTCAAAAGTGAGCCCAGCTCATACAAGATTTGCCAGCGACAAAAGAAAACTATTTATTCATATTCTCTAATCTATTTTCTAAAGATTGAATTGCATACCTTTTGTTAACATATCAATGCTCATTGTTGGTATCCAGTTTAATAGAATACATAGAGCAACAATTACATTTGTGTTTGCAAAATTTCATATACGCTACAAATCTCCCTTAATTTTTTTCTCAATAACTTTCATCCTTAAAATTTTAGTTGTAATAATTCCTAAATGACCACAACAAGTACCTACATAATCTAACCACAGAAATATCAACATCTTATGTTTCGTTGTCTTTTCCAATAAAGATCTGTTCTCTGACATGCTAAACAATCTACAAAAATATTCTACAACCGCGAAAATACTAACCTATCAAATAAAAATCTTTAGGATAGTGTTTTACTTGATAATTTAGTTACAATTGGTACTTCTACTGTACCCTATGTTGCGGTTTTTTACATTCATCTTTTCTCAACATTTAGAAATAAATGTGTTCAAGAATGAGAAGTAATTGAAACTGAAGCGAAAATTTAAAACTTTTTACCCATTAATATCAACGAATAATGGTAATTTAATATATGTAATATATTAAATTAGCAAAGTTTTCGTATTTACCTAAATTCCAACAGCAACAGAACTCAAATTCGCTGAAATAAAAAGATCAAGATAATTGGATATGAAAATTCTGCGAGTTATCGTGCGCACAAAGTTGAATGAAAATCCCGAAGTGCATCCAACACTTTTAGCGTCGTATCCGACCAAAATTTCACCTTGACGTTGGTTCGCTTTGCAATATTATTCCAAAATATCCCGCAGTGCGTCAGTACGGCAGCGTAAACGGCAACTGAAAGCAATTATTCAATCGAGGCTACTTTGAACATCATAAACCGATGTGTAATCATCATTCACTCTATATGCTTTAGACGCTGTAGTATTGTGGGTATTTTCGTCAACGGGCGTCGTTTTTCGTCGTTTCGCACCATTTCATGTTTACATAATCATTGCAAATAGAAGAAACAGCTCTAGACTACTAGCAAACAACGGTATCTTTATATGAATGGTTGCGAAAGTATACGCCTGTTCAACATGAATTATTCATGTATGAAACACAAAGAATCTAACCTGTAAGTGGAAAAAATGTCAATTAGCACTTCATTAAAATACATTCCGTTTAACTATAGAGTGCATAATCAAGTGAGTATGTGGAATGTTATTCAGACGCAGTCTTCTTCTTTTCAATTTAAAATTTGTAGTAACTTCTTTAAGGTTACCATTTTTATTTTGAAATTCTTGTCAACACTTATGTACTATCATGGACAGATAGAATGTCCGGGTATACGGAGTGCATGTTGCGCTCCTGATACAATATCGATTGTGCCGTCAAGCGAATTGTATCAGGAGCGCAGCTTGTATTTCGTACACTCGGACATTCTATCTGTCCATGACTGTACATATATCTAACTAAAGCAGGACTTTCCAACCAGGGGGGCACGTAGAGAAATATCAAGGGGGATGCAATCGGTACGACTGCATTTCCGAATAACGCATAGGTAAATTAACTGTTTCGAATTGCCATTCGATCGCTGCTATACAAGTTTCGACAAGTCACAACACGACATGAGACGCACCCCTCCACCCCTTTCCGCTTGCATCCATCTATCACTCATAAAACAATTGCGGGCCGTACCCGCTTCTGTCAATATTTCGTTCGCATAAAAAGCCAAGTTGCGTTTCATATCGTTAAGTGAGATATTTAAGTGCGAAATTGTTGTGGCTATCCGAAGCAATTAATCATCAAAAACTGGATAAAGATTTGAAATCTGAAATAGAAACTCACTTACAAGCGTTGGAAATCGAATTTCACCGATACTATCGAGATGTCAATTCCGAGTCACCAATATGGCACATGACCAGAAATCCATTCGTTGTCGATGTCTCACAATTACCTGAAGAAGTTCAGGAAGAATTTATAGAACTGAAGGCTGACTCGACCATGAAAGATGACTTTCTTCTCTTGACATTAGAGAAATTTTGGATCAAACGATTCCTTGTTAATCCGAAAGTTGCTTTTCTTGCTTTGAAAATACTTATTCCATTTTCGTCCACATATTTATGCGAGAAAGGTTTTTAAGCTCCAGTTTTAAGAGCAAAATCACCTTGCCGTCGATAGCGATTCAACCATAGCTCTAGCAAAGACTGAACACAGAATCGACTAACTGGTACAGAGCATGCAACCTCTAGTACTATAATTAGATAATACTATGGAATCATAAAAATAATTTAAATAAATAAAAGATAATAGAAAAAAATCTATTCGAGCAAGTAATGATCAATGCATGGGTATGGTTTTTTATAATTAAAAGAAAACTAAGAAATGTAAATGTGAAAGTAATGATTCTCAAGTGTACCCTCCTTAATAAATAAATATACATACATACATTGTATTTGTATTGCACCTATTTGAAATCCAAATAAATAATTTATTTGATAAAAAAAATGTGCGTTTCTTATTTTTGTTGAAACTTAAGGGGGGCATGAAAATATTATTTTTAGTACGGGGAGGCTCGGTGAAATAAAGGTTGGGATCCCTGATCTGAAGTATGACTTATCACTTATCAGGGATCACTATCTTTGAGCCTTTATTTAGGAGTGGCTTTGTAACGATTTCAATTTTTTGCATTTGTTTTTGCAAAGCAATTAACTACATATTGTACAGTTTGCTTCCAAAGTAATTTCTTTCCCTAAGCTGGAAAACAGCAGTAGTCAAAACATTCAAACTAGAAGAATATAGTATTATAAATTTTTAGGCTAGAATACCTAATTACGTGATGACTAAGCAAGCAGTTCATTAATTTTATTTAAGACGTCCACCAACGTCAATCTTTTTTGCTTGTACTTTGGTGCTTTAAATTTTATTGGAGTTCATTCAATCAGCCGCCGTTAATTATAAATGATATATTAATTTTCTGTAGAATAACTTCGAATAAAAATTGGCAAATACTTATAATAATAACTGTAGAAAATTTTTCGAGATTGCGAAGGAGTTGTGCGTGGTATTTTTAGAATTGCTTGTTAACCCATCAAAAAAGCACTGATTCATGAATCATTTCAAGACGGTTTTAGAAAAAGAGAAAGCGAATAATTACAAAATCTAAAAATAAATTCTATATTTATAGTTTTACCTAGACATTCAACTAATATTAAAATTGTTCAAAAAGCTGCTTTAAAAGAATTTTTCATCTGAATTGGGACCATATCGTATTGCGACTTTTTTATGTAAGCCGCTAAAGTGATTGTGTCATACCTATAGATACACATTATATCCACTTTCCTTTGTAATGTAAATATTTGCTATGGATCTACATACTCTCTTATTTACATAATTCCGCGTGGTTAAAACACTGCGATGCTTGCATACCGAACACAAAAATAGTTTCATATCGGAGGATCTGAAATCATTGTTCTTACGCTGTCAGGAATCTAGGACTTGACGTAACAATACCCATTCATCTATTCATTCAACATCAATAGGGTGATGTTATGTAAATGTCTCGTTGTGTTGCGTGAAATAGATCTACGAAATGATGTTTTTATCATTGTTTGGAATTATGTATTCGAAACTATGAGGGTGACCTTTTAAACTTTCCATATCGTACGTGAAACCAAAGTTAACAAAATGCTCTAGTTTCGTAGGAAATTAAATATACTTCTCGAAAATTGCTATGGAAAAACCATCGATTAGCAATTTTTCCAAAATTTTAAATTTAAACTGCACCTACACTTTTTTTAACAAAATTTCACAGAATTTCTCTTATACGCTAGGTATTAGTCTGGTGTGCCTGGATTTTAAAACTGTAAATTAGGCCAAAATATCCTTCAACAGTTTTGTTTGTTCTATTGAGTCTTCTATAAAAATGACAACGAAAGAGAAGGTCCATTTCATTATTGTTTGAAGGATGCGTCGATATGCTTTCGATAACAAAGTCATTTCTATCTTTTGCAAAAAAGCGCCATTCCCAAGACGGCAACATTTTTTGTAGGTATTCGTTGGTTGTGCAGCCAACCACAGGTAGTTGTGCATAGAAGGGTGGCTTAGAGAAAATATTTAGTTTTGAGGCTGTTACTAATAAGGTTAATGTTTTTTTGCCCACAAATACAATGCCGTAGTTACAAAATGGATCAATTCTGGTGTCAAAATTTAAAGAAGTTATTAACAACTTTGGAAACAAAATTTAAATGGTGTGAACTATTTTTTTTCTCAATTCTGAATGAGGTGTTATCGCCTGTAAGTTCCTATAAGTGGAAAAATTGGCATAAACCATTGAACAGAAATGACTTTGTAAACCAAATACAATAAAAATACACTCCCCCCAAATAACTATCGCAACACCTCAATTTTTTCAGTCTACGATCATTTAAACGTACTGTTTGCTGTTAAATTGGTCATATTACCTTTCTGTCGTTGTCA
>SMLS01063938.1:0-25476 GCA_004785975.1 Popillia japonica
AAAAAAACAAAAATATTAGCAATAGATTAAAAATATATAAATATAAGTATATCAAAAAGTTAGCTGAAATATTCGAATAACATTACATATTTCCTTCCATATTGCCGACATATGTCAATTCTTGCAATATTCGCGGACATATATTCATTTATAAAGGTATCTTATACAGGGTATGCGGAAATAGTACGAAAAAAAAAATGGATGAAAGAAACACATCAGTAATGCCTAAATGCAAAATATTATGGTGCCATGTGCACGCAGTAACGACAAATAGATTTTTATTTATTGAAGTCCGACTCTGTCTTAATACACGGGAATTCCCGGCTCTCGCTGTAGCAGCGTTCGGATATCCATTTAGTACATTGGGAGCAACCTTAACGGCGTATCGTACGAGTATGTATGTAAGTCGTGAAATATGTAGTTTGTAGGCAGTCGCTGGGCAGTCGTCGTTCGCCATTGCTACCGAACCACATTTGGGGTCTGTAGTGATTACACGCATGTTCAATGGCATCCTATACGAATATCGAATACACCGATATGATATTAATTTATGGCGAAACAGGACAAAATAGTCTTTGTACGCGGAACGTTTTCCCAATCGGCGTCATTCATCATCCGAGACAATTGTTAGAACCGTGTATCGACTTCTATCATCACGTAGGATTTAACAATAGAGCATATTTTAAACATCGTGGAGGCGGAACCAGGCATAAGTACTATAACTTTAGTCCATCAAGTCAATGTGTCCCAAACGACGGTGCATCGAATTTTCAAAAATAATCTACTTCATCCGTATCACATCCAGCGCATGCAAAAATTAACGGAATTAGATTATCCTAGCCGAGTTGCCTTCTGATGCGAGCGGTTTCAACGCAGAGAAGTTCGTCAACCGCGTTTTGCATCAGTAATTCGCTTTACCGACGAATCTACGTTTACCAAAGATGGTATTTTAAATTACCATAATATTCATCACTGGGCAGACGAAAACCCCCACGAGATACACCAAGGCGCTTCGCAAGTTGGATATCTGTTAATGTTTGGGCGGGTTTACTAGGCGATCACTTGGACCCCGCATGTACTCCCAGAACGATTGAATGCAGAATCCTATTTGCAGTTTCTCCAAAATAAATTACCTGCGTATTTGGATGACATACCACTAGCGATACGACACCAATTACGGCTTATGCACGATGGACCACCCACGCATATAGTAGTAGAGTTGTGCAAGCATTTTTGAATCACACTTTCCCAAATTGGAATGGACGTGGAAATCATACTCCGTGGGCAGCTCGTAGTCCCGATCTAAATCCATTAGACTTCTTTGTGTGGGAATATATGAAAAGCTTGGTATTTGATCGTCGCCTTGATATTCAAAGTGTCGAAGATATGCAAAATCGCATTTATGTTGCAGCCCGCAAGGACATGTTGAATTTTACTCATGTGCATAATAACTTTCGTCGTGGAATTGATGCCTATATTAGAGCTCATGGTGGACATTTCGAACACCTTTCACTTTTGTCCTATTTCGTCTACATCGGTCCTTGTCAGGACAGTCAGGACCACCACAAATGTCATAAAAAGAATGTATACAAATAACTAAAAACCACGCATTTCAGATGAATTGTACACATCATTAACGGTTTATGTTTTATTATGAATATTATTTTAAAAGAAATAAACTTTTAGATACGAAGTACCTACATACTTTAAAAATGCGGAATGCAAATAATATCGTTCGGCATAGTTGATGTATAAGCTATTGTATTCATAAAATCATTTTGCATCAGCTGCTAAGATATTTCTTTCTGAATTGTAATGTTTATGTTTTGTCCGTCTTCCTTTCGTAAAAATAATAATCAGCTGCGTTTCAATAGAGACTCTTCAACTCACTCTTCATAGATACTATCTAACAATTTCTTGTCGTGTGAACTTGAGAACTCAGCGGTATTTGTATAAATACAGGATAAACAAAGATATGGACCTACTTTAAATGCATTTTGGGTCCTAAAATTCGAAAATTTTTGATGTATTACGAATAAATTTCTTTTTACATTTTCAGTTACACATTATACCCTGTATACGTGTGTGTATAATGCGTTGCCTATAAAATCGGCTAAACATAGTATTATTTTAAATTTCCCACTCAAAACGTCTAACAATCATGCTGGGTTTGTTGGTGGTACCGTGGCACCACGTGGCACTAAATTCACTACAGTGTCGGGGACGTGCAGGGGTTATAGGTATATACTCTCGAGTTTAATTATATATCCGGATGATCCAGGTTACTTATTGAACACATTCATTTCTAATAAAAGAAATTTCGTAAAATTTTCAGATAATTGTTCGATTCAATACTTGGTACGGATACGGAAATAACCATATATAAGTAATTGGGATAATTGTGACTGCAAATTGGTATCATTGCGTGATGTGCGTGATTCAATCGATTCAATCAACTGCAATCAACAATGCTCACCATTTTATGATGACAATTTAAAAGTAAACTTTGGAGTTTGCAGGTGTATTACGATTATCACTCGCTAAATTTTGATTTTGTAGAACTAATACGATTGTAAACGACACGTACATGAAACGTATATTGTTGAATATAAAGGAAGAAATCCTTTTTCGGTCCAAATCTCGGACATAAGAAGACATTGCTGCTTAAGTGATTCCGTACATCAAATCGATAATTACAACATTCAGGGATCCGTTTTCGCGGTAAGAATTAAAATTAATTAAAATTCATATTCGCAGTTTTGTAGGTGAAAAATGTATTGTAATATTGAAAGTATAGTAGTAACAATACATAACATCTATATTGCTTTACGTAAACATTTTTATCTTGGGATGTACCCTATAATTTATCTCAATATGCTGTTATTTCAGAATTTTAATTGAAACATATATAACTATAAATAGCGGTGAAAATGTATGAAAGAAATCGCAAACATTTTGGTCGTGGTACTGTACAATCTACCAGAGCTAGACGTTCCAGAAAAAGAACACCTCCTCGGCATCGTAGTCCTATAGGTCGAACATCTAGGGATCACAGTAGACCAAAGTTTGAAAGAAGTCGGTCGATTGAGAGATTTCAAAGAAGATCAAGAGATAAACAAGAATCCCGATTTGAACGGATTTCTCCTGAACATTTTGAGCCCCCTATTAAATTAGTCGATGAACCTGGAAGATTTGAACCACCTCCTCGAGAAATGATAGATCATTCCCGATCATTTGAAGGTGAAAGATATGGAGTTTCATCGCCGCCACCAAGATTTGAAGAGCGTTCTGAGGTTATTGAGCCACCAGCATTGGAAAGAAACATAAATTTTGATTGCCCAGCAGACTATGGAAAATTTCCTGGAGGCGAGAGGTTTTTTGAAGCACCAGTTGCTAATAATAGCCAGGTGACTCCAAGACAGGTTCTAGAAAATGTATCAAGCTTTCCTCCTCATGGAAAAGAAGAAAACAATGATAAGCCAGACCCTTGGACTAGTGCTCCATCCTCATCCACATCCCAATTACAACCTACATTTGGGCAAGAAAAAGGAAGCAATCTTGTTCCAGAATTTGATCCTGAAACATCTAACTTGAGTGTGAACGCTTTTCTTCGACTTATTGATAAAGTAGGTCAAGAGAAGGAATGGTCAAGCCATGATAGAAAATTCCAGTTTTCTATGAAGTTAAGAGGAAATGCTAAGGACTGGTTTGTAAATGGCAATAAATTTTTGGAATCGTGGTCAAGTATAAAGAAGCAGTTTCGATCATCTTTTCCTGATGACATGGATTATCACTTGACTTTAACAAATATGTTGCAGAGGACAAAACGCGCTGATGAAGATTTAAGCTCATACTTCAACTACAAAATAGTGTTACTGCGAAATTGTAATATTATTGGTAGGAAGGCAGTTTCGTGTCTCATTGGAGGTTTGCCAGATACCTTGAATGATATAAAGAGTACCGCTTTGGAAAAAAACTTTGCTACACCAGAGGAACTGTATAAATTTCTAATGGATGAAAATATAGAAGAAGCAGAAAACCAGAATAGCACTCGTAAGTGCAGCACATGTGGGAAGCGTGGTCACTGTGATTGCCGTAAGAGTGAAGGAAAGGTATCACAACACGAAGATATTTTAAGACCCAAAGGAGCGATCAAGTGTTATAAGGATATTTATGTTAGTGGTAGTAAATTAAAATGTCTTTATGACGAAGAATTCCCACATAATACAATCAGAGAGTCTGACATTGACTTTTTAAAACTGAGATATAGACGTCAGATTACAGTAATAAATGGGTATGATAGATCTACTATAACTGCATTAGGACAAGCGCAAATAATGGTACGGGTAGATAATTTATTCACAGAGATGCCATTTTTTGTGGTTAAGGATAATGTTCAAGAAACTCCAGTGGTCTTAGGAAGAGTTACATTAAAGTTTCCACATACTACTAGCAGGAATGTAATTTTTTTCACCGCAGAAGATAATTTTGCAGACAGACCGGAAAGAGACCGCTCTGTTGCAGAATTAAGAAGAAGTAGGTCACCACCAATTCGAAGAGGTCATGACCATGAATTCATACTACATAGAGGAAGTCCTGATCGTAATCTTACCAGATCACCAAGACGTTCTCCAGTAGGACGTTTATTCAAAGAGCCAATGTTTGTAAACCAGTTCTATGGTAAGTTATGGAAGTGTTTATTATGTATTTTTAGTGTTACAGATGGGATTTAGTTTATGTTGAAACAAAATACAAAATTCACTATATTGCAGTGATCGAATCATGTAAACAATATTGCATATGGATAGCTTAGTGTATTCTAAAACATGTGCAGATTTATTGATATTTAGGTAAGCAAGTGGTTTTCTAGTTTGCAGTATATTTATCAATAGACAATGGATGATTATCTGCGTAATCTACACAAGAACTTACTGTACCAAAGTTGGATACATGTAATTTAATAAATATTAACATGTATTGCAGAACGTTTGAACTGATCATATTTAACAATTTTGACAATAATCACCATGTCATGGTACTATTTCTTTGAAATTACTTCAACAATGTATATCTCGTTTTATGCCGCCTATTGACAGAGAAGGAAAAATACCGTTGGTGAAAATATCATCATCTTTGTTTTTTTATTAGAAGCATATTCAATTAAGTACTAATTTTCAGTGCAAAAGGAAGCTAAAACCTGTGTTGCCAGCAGGCCAAATTAAAAATAGAGCAGCATACGGAAAAATGCATTGCTGGGGATTGGTCCTCTTTACAGCACCCTATTTTGAAGCAATTCAATTCACATATGTAGTGTTCCTAAATATCTTTATTATTAATTATTATCTTTAGAATTTATCTGAGTAAATTGTGATATTCAAACTGATCAACACACTTACTGCCGTGGCCATATGTTATAGTCCAGGAAGGTAATTTTCAATTATAAGAAAAGTAAACGTAATAAAGTCAAATAAAGGTCTGTTACTATACGATCCTGTTTGCAGGAATCGTTTTACGGTGTTTTGCACTGCACATTTAGAACATTTCATTTGTTTTGCAATGTTCCGTTGCGATATTCCCTGTCTGTGCAGTAAAACAATTTGGCCTCGCGCTGCTTCATTCAATTGAGGTTTTTAGGCATACTTGTTTCAAACATGTTAATAAACAAATGTAGGTATATTAAGAATATTTTAATTTAATTTATAATCAAAAAGGGACACAACGATCTCTACTGTTTCACGAGTTAAAATAAACTAAAATATTATATTTGCTGTACTCCTTACATTTTTTTTTATTTATCGCCGTTTCTAGGAAATGTTTTTTACAAATTCAGTACCTTCTCACGGTTTACTACCACCTAAAACGAGACACTTTACTTGGAATTTCGATAATAGCATAAAAATATGATTTCAAGGTATTTTCCGAGGTGGACTATAACATATGGCCACGGCTGTATTTAGATTCTACATAAGTAACTAATGTCCATTGAGATATCTGTTCATGGTTTAGAATACATTCGCTAACAGTTTGCTATTTTACCTTAGTAATAGTATTTAACAATATTAAAGAGAACTTAAAGAGTTATTTCACATTAATTTTAAAGTAGTCTTTCTTCGTTTAGAAGAACTTGAAAGGATCATTTTTTTCACTGCAGTATTATGAAAACGTGAAACTCAGCAATTTAAACTTGTCAAAACATAAGTTGTAGTACAAATGTAGTAACAACAAAATTGGTGACTGTACGTATAACGTATTATGTTTGGGAATACCGAATGCCTTTATTTAAGTACAATTAAGAGATACAGTCTGTCTCGCAAGAACCTGTGGGGCAAGAAGTTTCGTTGACTCTACTCCCATAATGTTTCGTATGCGAAGTCTTAGTTTCATAGCGTTTGCAGAAGGATCAATTTTACGATGAGTAGGTACCTGATACATATCACATTATAAAGCGGTGTTTCTATGTTCGTATCTGAATGGACCAAACTGTCCCACAAAAGGGCTGCAAAGTGTATGAAAAAAGTGTTTGTAAGTAAGTGGGTGAAACGTTATTCTAACGTGGAAAACGTTGGTGATCTGTCAGATCGTGACTCCGCACAAACAACGGAGAATTGATTTTTCGGCTATTTTAAAGGAATTCCCGTTTATCGTTACGTGGTAGACAAACACTTTTACTTAAAAAGGTTGTAATAGTATCACGTGATACCATAAGAAGACGTTTACTGGCTTAAGTAAACGAAAATCTAGAACGCTCGTGGGAGGGGGAGAGGGGAGACGGCTAGGACAATGTGATTTTTTCTGACAAAGCACATAGTTTACTCACGTTAATAGACTTGGAGTGGAGTGGACTGTTAATTATACTGTAAAGATCCACATTTGTAGATGTTCGTCTAAGCATGGATTTGGGATTTTGCACATCTTTACCCAAAATTTGGGTGCCGCCAAAATACTGGTAAAATTACATCAGATGGTTCTACTATTCTGCTGAAAGCTGGTTTATGACGGTAAAGAAAAATTGGGTACTGTAAGAGGACAACGATCCGAAGAACGGAGTAACTTTGTGGAAAGAAAGAAATGGGGTTGACGTGTTAGAGTGGCCTTCATAGTCACCAGACGTAAACTCCATCGAAAATGTTTGGGCCTTCAAGAAGGTGAAGCTCCGGGGACAGAACATATGCACCGCCTTTATCTAAAGATTATGCTGAAAAATTAGTAGAAAGTATGCCTCGTAGATTGCGGTACATTATCATAGTGTATATTATGCATGCTAATTGCTCTTGTCAAACAGGCTGTAGAAACTGCAGCAACATAAAGTTAAATATTACACGATGAAAAGAGAAATATGGATTATGGTGAATTAAAAGTGGTTGAAATGGGGACAACAATACTAAAAATAAACAACAATTTTAATGTAACGATAACATTGTATCGTTTTAGAGCAAACGTTAACATGGACATGTGTATCCCAGCAACATGATCACTGCAAAGCATATCACAGGACTTGCTGCCCAGGCTTCATTACGAAATGATTGACGTCCACAAAGTATAGCTTCTCGATTTATCGGTAATCCCTCATTGATTACAACAGGAATAACGTCGATTTCTTTATAAAAACAGACGATTTAAACTGCACATGTTTACGTCAAGTTTCGCGTTTTTTTTTTAAATAATGTTTGCAAGTTTGTATAGCTAAAAAGTTCAAGAATCGAAGCGAATGATGTGGATATGATTTTCAACAAATGAAAACGATACTTAAGTCCAACAATATTGTTCATAACCATTTGCAAATATAATCTAGTATAATACCAACAGACTTGGGTATACACAACGCATTTCCGACGGCTTGTGGTGAGTACAGGAAGCATCGACTGGTTATGAGTGATTACGTCCGTAGTAGTAGACTGATTTAAGATGTTACCTATCTGCATTTACGAAACTACAAAAGCCGCTATGTTACTCGCCCAGCTCAGCATATTTATCGGAATCTGAAATGAAGATACGGCAAGTTATTCGTTTGCTGATGAATGTTAGTCGAAACGAACGCAGCCTCTGGAAACGGCTTTGAATTAGTATCATCGTTTCTAAGAAGAATTTTGATCATCCGTCTGCAACTATGTTTATTCTTTATCTTATCTAATCCATTTTTCTATTACTCAGATATTATTCATCTGCGCCGTACTAATTTTAAGCAAGATGGGCTAACATATAGTGAGCTGCAGATGAAACTGCAGAGAATTCAATGTCCGAGATATATATTAAAGGGAAGTTCGAGTCGAGGAAGGATTGTAATTTCAAATGGACACAATAACCAAGGTTGCAATACAAACTCCATTTATTAGTACACCATCATCCTTATATCTTATAGCAACCATTGCATATTGTAAAAGCTTTTCACAATCTAAATACACAATTTTGAAATAAGCGAGTATAGTGAAGAGATCTACAGAGAACTACCAAAAACAATTCATTCGCTCTAAGTGCGCTAAAAAGAGATGTGTCGCGTTTGGTCAACTAATTGGTGCTCTACCATTCCTGGTCTTCCTATGGTCGTATATCAGGAAAGCAGGATCACTGAAGGAAAACAGTGCGCATATCATCAAACGGTGTTTCTTGACATCACAAACGCTTTTAGTACTGCCAGTCATTTCGCGCTGTAATGCAATTCAAAAACCTGCTTAAACTTAATATAATTATGTTGGTTAAATCTTATATATTTAACAATAATCGTTGGCCAGAAGAAGGGAGGGTGTCATACCTACATTAAGAACCATATCAGCCGGTGCTCTAGGCAATTCCTTGTATACTGAACTCTTGTGTTTACGCCCGATTTTCTAATTTGATTAAAACAACTGTTTACGCAATTGATGCTGTTGTTATACGTACATACTTTCTTGCCATCTGAGGTTTGTTGGATATTACAGCGAGAAAGTTACTAATGAAACATGCGTTGCGATTCGAGTTTTTAGTAAGCCGAAAACTCTGGCAAATATCGTTTGCCTTCTCTGGAGCCGTAACGTTAAGCATTGTGTGAACCTGGACTCCAACTTACTCGTCAAGAGGTTCCGTCAGAATCTTAAGAGTGCGCCCCATTTGCAGAATCTTAACAGTGCTACTAGTATGTTAGGAAACACCCTAAATAAATATAGCACACACTTTCGTGGAAAAGGGACAAACAGGATTAGGAAGTTTAAGTCTAACCTTAATAAAGCGGTTTAAAAACATAGAGAAAGAAATCAGGCGGTTCAATCAAGTTACGCTGTAACAGTCTACAGTAGTACGAGTATCCCGGACTTTATACTACATTTGTTGACATACAAATGTAGATGTACTGTATAGGATTAACCCTTTATATTTGAAAATTAATGGATTTGTTCAAGAGATGTGCTGCACAATTGGTGATCGAAACCTTTGGTTATTGCCATGAGCATGAGTATGACACAGGAAATATTAATAATATAATACCTTCACAATAAATTAGTTTTGGAAAGAAATAAAATGAAAATATCTAATTTTAAAGGGAGGTGGATTTAATTTCAATTTATTATAAATACTTCAATTAAAATATCTACCTTTGTAATATAGCTGCTTTAATATTAAGTGTGATAACGTTTCTGAATCTTGATTCCAAAAATGAAATCTTTGCAAAGTATCTACAAGATCGGTAGTGTGAGACTGAAAATTATCCGACGCTTCTGCAATAAATTGAAGATTCGTGCTAGTTCTCCTGGTAATACCAACAAAATCTTCAAAAAATCACCCACATTATCTTTATCATATTGGAACATGTAACAATTTGTTACTTCTTAAAATGGACTAAATGCCATAGGATATAAGGAGTACCATTAAATTCAAGCGTGGATGCAAAGGATAAATACATAGCGTTTATAAATACGGAAATTATTTTGTTTCCGCTATTTGAAATTTAATAAACTTTTCATATACATATTATAAGTGAGTCACTTGGTTTGAAACAAATGCAATATCGGAGCAACAACACATAGAGCTTGAGTGCTTTTGATCAAAGCGTGTTAAATTGCGATTTGCTGTTCATCTACTATTGAAGATTTGTGCCAATCGAATTATTGGTTAGAAAGGGATACTCTTATATGTAGCTGTAATAGCACAGATATCAAATCAGTATCTATCCGTATATGTTTCGCAGTACAACTAATTACGATGCTATTACTATAACACAGGATTACTACTCTCTACACAGAGGTTTGATAGAGATAAAGAAGTTCGTTTAGTCTCAATTTATTTTCGTTTAGCCTATTTGTAATCATAACTACTAATATACAGTTAAGGAAAAAAGTATCGTACATCGAGCGCTCCAGATATGACTTTAAAATATCTTTTTGTTAAATACAAATAGAACAAATAATTTTATAAGATTATTGTATTGTAATATGTAGTAAATGAAATACAGTGCCAGCTCATATATACCTATGTAGAGTCCGATTTTTATAAGAAGTACATGTACGTCACGGCTAAAATGCGCCAATTGTACTTACCATTAGCGTCGTAATAACTTTTAAAAGGGGTATAAAATGTAAACGACTTAGAAATATTAAGTAGAAGCACATTAAGATTATGAATTCATTATTGTTTTTCGAAGTTCTATGGGAAGCAATCAATAAAAACAAAAATGTGTTAATGTTTACTTCTTTCATTGCATATATCTAAATATTTCTACTAATAACGCACCAAACCCCAATAAACCACACGACGGCAATGAGAGCGGACTTCACCCAAAAAGACACAATCGGCTCGTCCGAACGCGCTTTCGTTCATAGCGCATGATGACGTACATGTACTTCTTATAAAAATCGTACTCTACATACATTCACTTAAAATGCTACTAAAAGAATAAAAAGGGAACCGGCCTATAAAACTGCGAAGAAAAAAGTATTCGTACGATTTGACACAGGGAAATCTCCGAAGCCTACCAGTAAATTCTGACTGCATGAATGCAGGAAGATGTTTCAGTAGTGTCTGTAGGTCAGAATTGTATGGCCGTAATACAAACTCCAAAAGTATGGGTAACAAGAAAAAGGAAACAACGAGCGAAGAGCGTAATATTATACGAATATTTTTTTCCTTAACTGTATGTATTTTGTGTTACGTACATATGCATGCTCCTTTGACAACATGTTTCGTTACACAAGAGAAAGAAATGCTATTCATAGCTTCTGCTAGATATGTTCAAACTGAATTAATATAGCAAACAAGTTCTTGTATCTAGTTTGGGACTGAAGAGGATTTTTAAAACGGTGTATTCGTCAACTGCTCTGCCCGCTATCTGTTCTGCAATAGAATTCTAATTTTCAATAATAATTTTTAGGATGCAAAGCATCAAACTAATACTGGACCTACTGTTTTCCCGGAGCATGTTGCAGTGTCTATTCGTAGCCCCCGTATGTATTCAAATTACGGGATACGACGTAGAAATTTTTGGTGCAGCTACATTTGAATCCGTGTTTGAATGATGAACGTGTCTGACAATTTGGGTTTCATATTTCGACATTATTCTAGTTTGAACCACCATTGAAGAAGCCAGAAGAGGACAAATTATTACTACTACTTTCTATTAAAAAAATAACTTGCGTATAATTACTAATAGCAGTAGAGGA
The DNA here is from genome assembly GCA_004785975.1 of Popillia japonica. NCBI lineage: Eukaryota > Metazoa > Arthropoda > Insecta > Coleoptera > Scarabaeidae > Popillia > Popillia japonica. The sequence goes on from SMLS01063938.1 coordinate 11,625, forward strand.
AAGGCTCTTCGACACTGAAAGAAGACAAATTACTGCAAAGTTCCAGCCATGAACCTGTTGTCTGCTGTATCATTCATCGTTCTTGTTACGTCTACACGAAGAAAAATTTCGTTAACTTTGATTGTTCATTTTTATTTTTATGCACAAATTGGACACATCGTCACCATATCAATTAAAATATAGTAGTTAACATAAATGTTAAAGCAAATAAAATTTGTTTTAGGTAACCCATACGCATAAATGAAAGGAGCCAAGCGTTTGTGACAACCAGAATCAGTAACAAGATGGAAGATTCCTTTTTAGAATAATTAAGAATTAGCTCCGGCATTTAATTATTCCGTATTTTTATTCAGTGTTTCGTATATTTGCTTTAGTTAATCATGTAATTCGTATCATGAAGAGTGTAATCCTTAAAGTTTATTTGTTAACAACTTTATTAGTAAAAGAGTACTTGTCTTAGTTTATGTAATTGGTTCATTAAAAATTAGTAATTATTATAAATCTGTTTGAAAATAAATTATTGTCAAATAATTTTACTTTGTTTTGAGTTTACTTGGTAGTTAATTAGTGTCTATGCAAAACCGACAAATAAGTATTTAGTCACGAGATAATATAACAAGAATGTCTGAAACCAAAATTTCAAGTTTAGTTAATCGTAAATATGCATAGATCATCTATCATCAAAAAAATTAGGAAATATCACTGCCAAAATAGGAATCTTGCATAGAAGCTAGTATATATGGAAGAAAGCCTTGAAAGGCCGTTTCAATAATAATAATAATTCATGCCTTAGCATCCCCCAACAGCTTGCGCCAATTACTGGAGGGGGGGAGGGGGGGGGGCATCGGCTGGCCATGAGTTATTACGCCTGCGGCTGTAGACCGACTTAAGATGTTATCTTTCCGCATTTGCCGTGGAATTTGGAAAACTACAGAAAACCAAATTCAGAAAGAACGCATCGGATTTGAACCCGATACCACCAGACTGTGAAGCGAGGCACTGCGCTACACAGCTGGCATAAGCTTCAGCAAGGATACGACGGTGTTTCAAGCTGAGCTAGCAGCAATTCATCACTGCGGTAGAGAAGTAGAAAGCTGGGCACAGCTACGTACAAGCGTTGCTATTTATCGGACAGTCAACAATTACTTCAACAAGTGTTGACTATAAGCAGGTTTGGGGCAGCGTACGTGCCGTAAATGAAGTGGGTTTCAAATTAACATTGGCTTGGGATTCCAGACACAAGAGCGTGAAGGAAAATGAGACAGCAGACGATCTAGCCAGGCAAGATGCGTAAAGATCATTCGTTAGGCATCATCAAAACGCAAAAAGTCCATCAACGAATGGATATATAACAAGTCCAAGAAATGATGGTAAATATCACTGGGACAGACATGTAAAAGAGTTTCTGAAGGAAGCCTGAATTTACTAGAGACCTGCTGAGTGAAAGACTGTCAAATGATAGTAGGTTTGCTGACAGGTTATTACATAGTAAATAGGCTTATATGTCTAGCAGAAGATGCCATTTGCAGATTCTGCAAGGTGGAAGAAGAAAGTGCAGTTCATGTGCTGCCGCGATTGCGAGGACAAGGTTTCTAGTTACTGCGTGTAGAGAACCGCACATTGCATAGCTACATAAAGGAGACACTGTCAAAGATGATAATAAAGAAGACAAGGGTAGATGGAGTCTTCCAGGATTAAGGGAAATCACACTAAATCTGAAAAGGTCTCTGTTAAAGAGGTTAGTATGGCCATCTCAACCTTAATCTAGTCTGATACAATGTGTCTATACTATATAGGTAGGTGACAGTAATTATCTTCACTTTATTTGATGTTTGGTTTTGTGACTTATGTGCTTTAATATTATTTGATATGTTAAACGTGAAGTTTTTCCACAGATTAAGTAATTTTTACAAAAACCTACATATACTGTGTTCTCAAATAAATTAATTTTTAGATTCTTCTCTCATTAATCTGTAAGTGGAAATATGTATATCAAAGTACAAAGGATGCAACGAATAAATAATTAGCTTTGGGAACTTCAAAAAGGTTAGTTCACAATATAAACATCTTATTGCAGAGTCACTAATGCAAAGTCGTATTGCTTACAAATCTATTTCATTATATTAAATACAAATCATAATAAGTATATTTTTTAAATGTCTGATTTTAGTAAACTTCCTGCTAATTGAACCTTTTCTCCAGGTTTGAAAGCAGGCATTCCAAGATATGGGCAAGCAGCACATCTAAATGCATCTCCCAAATAGCACTAGAAATATTAAACTCTTTACTGTAACTAAATTATATTGATATTCAAATAACTTACATTCCCACATGATGACTTTGCATTTGCCGAATTAGCTGCAATTTTAGATTCTCCAGCCAATTCTTCTGCTAAGCCGCAGCTACAATCTTTACAGGCTTTTCTTTTACCCGTTGTTGCACAAACTAGAGACAATTAATTTAACAAAAAATAATATATAGTCATTACACTTACCTTTAAGTGAAGCGGCGTCTGGTTTTTTTAAATCATCTTCATCTAGTAAATTATCTGGATCTATCATGTCATCCTCAACTGTATCATCTATTTTCCACACTGCTTTTACAGGTTTACATTTTAAATTTAGCTTCGCAGAAGAACCAATTTCATAATTAGGTTTATTACAATACAAAAATGCATTATCGCCTTGTGCTACATTTATGAAACCAGAAACTTTTAATTCAAATTCTATTTTTGGAAAGTTATTAGATACATCACTTATACCAAATAGACCACCAGGCTTTAATAAAGCTAATATTTTTGTTAGAACTGTATTTGATATAACGTTGTCTGTATTATCTTTATAAATTACCAAATCAAATGATGATTTCGAATCTAAAAAATTTTACGTTACGTAGATATAAACATACATAATATTTCCTAATGACACAAGTACAACTAAATTTCTCACCTATACTTTCAATCTTAGATGTTGGAATTGAGGTTACCTTTACATTTTCTGTAATTTTACTTTTAATATTAACGGTAGAAGCTTCGTCGTTAGCAATTATAAGAATATTATCACCATTTTTTGAATTATACATGTTTGTATCTTCTGTTCTCACGGAAATGTTTGTTGAATTTCGAACAAAAGTCATAAATTGACGTACTGACGTATCTCCTTGTTTATCACTGTTCAGTTCTCCAATTCACGCTTACTCATCAAATTTTATTGCGCACGCAATAAATACATTATTTATTTTACTAAGCTCTGCAATGAGACATGTGAAGAATGTAAGCCTGCCAATTGGTAACATGCAGTTTACTTTTGTCATCTTTTTATTAAAAAGGAGTTTGTAGTAAATGGTTTTCATTTAGAATCGAAACCCACGTGATCTCTGACGTAAGATGACGTGAATAATATGTTGGTAAAACAAAAAATATCCCTAAGATATTAGTCTACATCACGGTGGATTCTTTCAAATTTGAAATTTCGCGCAAGATGTGCGCGCCTCTGCGAACAGTCTGGAGAACTAAATTGTTGCCAAGTAACTATTGTTGCCAAGTCATACTAGGCTTTATATTTAAAGCAATTATAATCAAACATCAGAAGAGGTTTTGATATGAAATATCAGTCTGTTTATAACGATATTTTCACCAAAAAGTCTTTTCGTTGCTTTTATCATTAAGTAATCTATCAATAATTATGATTAACTATAAGAGGAAGCGACATGGCAACGGTGTACAATATTGAGGATATAATAAAAATCAATAAAAATGCAAATCATGATGACGTAGTGCTTTGAGGTTATGAACAAACGAAGCACAAGTTCCGGGTAAGTTTCGTTATTATCAATTGTTGTTTTATTTTTATAATTGTTATAGTAATTTGGCACTTGGAGAATTTATTTGGTGTCATACATCAGTGCGGTGGTCTTAATACACATCCAAGTTGTCATCAGTTCATTGCCAATTTTAAAACTTGTATTCTAAATAATTTAGTCTTCTCGTTCTATCGGGTTCAATTGTGAGGAAGATTGTGGGCATATCTTAAGTAATCTGCAATCTTTTATGACTGCTATTGAACCTAAAAGTGCTAGGACTTGTGCATTGGATAAGAACGAACTAGAACCTTCTTCTCGAAATGTTCCGATTAATGATGAAATTGATTTTAATTATCAAGCCAGTTAATTTACCCGATTGTGAGGTTAGTAAATCTTCTTTATTCTCTGCTAACGTAGAACCTCATCATACATTTACAATGTTTAAAGAATTTGGTGATTCAAATAATCTTCTTTATTCCACTTTTAGTTTGGTATTATATGTTAATAACATTTACGATAGGATGGTTGTCTTGCTAATATCATTTGGTCATGTAAATTCTATTCAGAAGAAAATGTTGGTAACTTTGCGGAAGGTTAGCTTGTCATGGTATGCTTGCGTTAATTCAGGTCATCACACTTTGGTTCAAGAACAACTGTTAAATATATCTACGAGTTTAATTATTAGGAAATTTTATGATAATATTTGTCGGCCTTCTACTGACAGATCTGATAATTGAAACGCAAGAAAAATTGCACAGCTGATGCATTTGTAGAGGGTAAGACCACAGTATAACAAGTATGGACATTAGACCAATTTTCATTGCATCGGTTTATGTGCGCAGAAGCGAATAGTTCATCTTAACAGTATGGCGGATTGTTTATGTTTTGTGTTTTGAGAAGAATTTTACGCTCATAATTATTTATCGTGCTGTTTGATAAAGAAGTGTTCGGTATATGTTATACCATTTTTGTTTATATACGTAAACGCGTAACGTGTATATAGTATAGGAATAAGTGTAGTCAGCGAGGTACAAACTTTTCGTAATTTAGTTTGTTATATGTATCTTATTACCAAACCTTTTTAGCTTCAATATGCATGTAATAACATACTTTTAATATTACAACTTTTGCGCTTAACTTCCGTTAAACCTTCCAATTAAATTGAATAAATAATTATATTGTACAAACAAGGGTATTATTTACAGTTGGTAGCATTTAGTTACTTTTATATATCACTACGATGAAGTTAGATACAGAATAAAGTGTTGCTAAGAAGACGGTGTGTATTTTATTCTCACCTACTCTGGAAATAAAAGTAAGCCGGCGAGGGTTACATTTCCTTTTTACAATTCAACGTTACTTTTTCAATTATCAAAATAATTACCATTTTCGCGGTTTCGCATACATTCAATTTTATTGATTTGGTCATCCTGTTAAGATGCCCCTAACATCACTGTATACTTAGAGGCTATTCAAAAATATACATAAAAGATCAAAGGTGCCGACACAAATGTCCATACTGATTATACTGTGGTAAGACCACAGTATAACCAGCCAACAACCAACCCTTGTTTATACAATATAATTATTTATTTAATTTAATTGGAAGGATTAACGGAAGATAAACGCAAAAGTTGTGATATTAAAAGTATGTTATTACATGCATATTGAAGCTAAAAAGGTTTAGTCATAAGATACATAAAACAAACCAAATTACGAAAAGTACACAGCTGATTACACTTATTCCTATACTATATACACGTTACGCACTACACTATATAATAATAATAATAATAATAATAATAATAATAATAATATTTATTGGCATTCTTAGTACAAAACTATATATGCATATATAAACAAAAATAGTATAACATACACCGAACACTTCTTTATCAAACAGCACGATAAATAATTATGAGCGTTAAATTCTTCTCAAAACACAAAACATAAACAATCCGCCATACTGTTAAGATGAACTATTCGCTTCTGCGCACAAAAACCGATGCAATGAAAATTGGTCAAATGTCCATACTGGTTATACTGTGGTAAGACATTTCTAGTCTTTTGTGCATATGAAGAATTGTCCTTACGTGATGTAGTTGTTTATTAGAATTTCAATTTATTTATTGTTATGAGTACATAGTTTATTTTATTTTTTCAAGACTATTGTTTTATTTATTAATGTATTTTTATTATATTGCGAGAGAATGTTATATTATTTATATACATGTCATTTATTGAATTTTAAATATTTGTTTTTGTTAGAGTTTAACTTTATTTTTTCCAGATATTTTTATTTATACACGTAAATACGTGTCTGTGATTTCTATATTTATAGATATATCGCACTGATGAGATCAAACCAGATCGAAACACGTATTTAGAGTATATTTAGAACCAAAAAAAGCATTGTACTAATTTAAAAGTACCGCCATCGCCGTTGTTTACAAATTTAGTACTACCAGAAAACCACCAGGGCGGCGTTTTCGTAGGGGTCTAATTTTTAGCGTGGAATGCGTCACTCTTATATGATATGCTCCTTGGTCTACATGTATCGATATTTGATTTGACAGTTTTAATACGGCTCTGTTTGTGTCGTTCATTCGTTTTCATTTTTATTTTATTCATGTATTTTCGTTAATTGTCAGTTTTTCTTTTAACTAGGAATTAATACCGTGTGTGTTTGGTAAGTTTGTAGCACATTCATTGTAATGACAATGAAAATAAGAATTGTTGCTTTAGGTTATCATAATGTGTTTAACGAGATGATAGTGGGAATTGGAATTATTCTCTACAAATAGTTGAGTGTAGGCTTTCACGACCGTAATCCATAGTAGGTATGTTTTTTCGGGTCTTGTCGCGTAGGTAACTATTCACTGTCTTGACGTTTCGCCCCAGGTAGCAGACTGACGTGAAAATGACGTGAATATTTGGAGAAAAATGGATGACGACGTCGATATACCAATTATCGACCAAAAATGAACGTCATTTTAATGACTAAATCAATACGTCTTTAGTTGACGGCGAAAAGACGTGAATTCGACGTTATTCCTATTTGTTGTTAACAAAATGAATTATGTTAACTAGGCCCATCACTAAATCACCTATTTATTTTTATAAATATTTATAATCAGTCAATTTGATTTAAAATTGAAACATAATCGACCATATATCCATCTTATTATACAGACTAATTTGTACCTAACTATCTTTTTTCTTTTTATACCTACATATTTTCTTTATACCTATAAAAACCTATAACTTAATTTAAAAAAATGTAAGTACCTACTATGTAATTTTGTGATTTTATCCAAAGCCTTTGAATAGCGCGCTCAAATACCCACCATATTCCCGTTGATTCTCGCAAGGGACGTGGTTCTAGACAGTTCTAGATGGGTGTTCAAGACAACGTGCTATTTTACCGTTTCTCATCGTTTGCCATCGTGTAAAGTATGTGCTTTGTGTAATTGTTGAAGAAAACGAAATCGTAACCAAGAGTAGGTGATTTATTGTTTTTAACTATGTCTTTTGCAAAGAGTACAGTTTTTAACCTTACTTTTCGTATTCTGTTTTGAAAGTAGTACAATTTATTGTTATATTGCTGAAAATGTTAGAGCTAAATGCATGGGTATTACCATTTGAACTTTCTTGCGAAAATACAGTTTATGTTTCTTTTCCTTTAATTCATTCACTGTATTTTATATTATACGAATGTAAGTCCATAATTGGCAAGATATTAAGGTAAGATGGTTTGCTATAGCTATATGTGTAATAAATTAGTCATCATATTATTTTTGTTTGATTTGCCCACCTTATATACCTATGTGACCAATAGCAAAGATTTGCTTGTACACCAAAGAGAATAATTCTCGTCCGAGCGCACAGTGAACATAACAAAGTCCAATACAACATTACTGAATCTTTTGTAGTAAATACATTGGCACAAAAAAACTACATATTAAAAACTTTATTTCCCAATTGTACCATTGTGTTTACTACAAAAAAACTCTGTAACGCCGTATTGCACTGTGTGCTACGTTCAATATGCACCTGTTCTTATTAAGAACGTCACCACAACGTCATTCATAAATGGCAAACGACGTCCGAAACTCACGTTTATACGACGTCCGGAAATGACGTCGACGGTCTGTGACATTATGATGTCTTATTCGCGTGTTAAGGACGTCGCAGCATTGGTACAATCGACGTAATCAGTGACAAGATATCGACGTTTTTGTGACGTCAGTCTGCTACCTGGGGCTGATTGTGCTATCAGCTTTTTCAAACATCATCAATCCCGAAAGAAGAGCAAAGAAGACTGTTACCGTCAGAAAGTCGACCACCAAGACTGTACGGACTACCAAAGATTCATAAATCTGGAAATCCTCTTAGACCAATCGTTAGCACATGTGGCTCACCTACCTACGAATTAGCCAAACATCTCGCAAAACAGCTTTCACAATATACCGGGAACACCGAAAGCTTCGTGAAGAACTCTGAACATTTTATCGAGATACTACAACAACATGAAATAACCAAGGAAGATACATTAGTATCCTTTGACGTGGAATCACTATTTACCAACGTACCAGTGGAAGAAACACTACAGATCATCAGGCAACAACTAATACCAAAAGGGTTACAACCCGATTTAATTGACTTGGCGAGACTCTGCCTTACCTCAACCTACTTCCTGTGGAACGAAGAATTCTACGAACAAGCGAGTGGTGCTGCAATGGGATCTCCTCTATCACCTGTCATCGCCAACATCTTCATGGAAGCATTTGAACAAGAGGGAATTGAATCTAGTAAAATGAAACCTAAATGCTGGTACAGATATGTAGATGACACCTTTGTCATATGGCCGCATGGACGGAAAGCACTGGGTGAATTCATGGAACATATCAACAGGAAACACTTACACATCAACTTCACGATGGAAATCGAAGAAGACGGTACCTTACCCTTCCTAGACGTCTTAGTGCAACGTACCGACAGCAGTAGATTAGGATTCGCTATCAGAAACTTCGGATCCGGATCCGATATCAGAAACCTCGGATTCGGATCCACTATCCAAAACCTGGATTGAGCAAAAAGGCCCTCATCACTGCAAACTTTTTTTTTGTTTGGAATTAATCGATTTGTGCTTCATAATTATTACTTCGTATTTCTTATTTATTTAGTAAAACCTTATATGTATTTGTGTTTCTCTTCAGACCAAATACGTTTTGTTCCCGATTTTTCATTTTATTTATTTATTTAACCTAGCAATAAAGTAGTTATTTTCTTCTTAAAACGTTGAACATATCGATATCTATTAGCTACTTATAATATTAATTAATAATATTGATTTGTTTTATTATTTTACAAAGCAAAATGTTGGAACGTAAAACATTTTTTCTTTACAATTTTTTTAATGTTAGCGAGAACTCGCGAACAAAATAATCTTATTGACACAAACCTCAGAAAGAATGCAAATTTGATGATTTTCGATCCGGATCCGTGGTTTCGTATAGGGGATCCGGATAGCAACTCTAAGGGCTAGTTCATAGCTATCCGTTTGTACGTTTGCGTTGACACGTTGACGGATGAACATTTTTTTGCGGTTCATAGCGTTGCGTCGATAACGTGCGTTTAATGACAGATCAATTTCCTATACTAACCGTTTTGTTGTGACAGGTCTAACCTCGTACAAAGTTCAACGTCGGTCAACTTTATCCGTTAGCGGATAGACTGTGAAGCACATTATAATAACGTGCTGTGATTGGTCAACGTACAAACGCAAACGTACGAACGGATAGCTATGAACTCCCCTTAACTGAAAGCGGTACCCGAGACAAGGAATAAAGATAGGCAACTCTTTTAGCGTAATAAAGCACGAATTTGCATACCATTTGTTTTTATTGGATAATTATGAAATTTCTGCTTTACAAGGTTTGTATCAGGAATTTTGAAATACTACCTAATTTTTTAACTTTTAGGAAAATTAATTTCCTAAATTAATTTAGGAAAACCGAATTAACTAATCGATAACATACTATACATATATAAATCTATTCATTTCTTCAGTTTTTATACGAGAATGTGGAAATACTTATTAAAGGTAGCTTGTTTCAATTGAAATGGTAGTGAATAATATTTAATAATAATCGGATTCATTGTGAAAGTGAGGTGATCTGTGGTGTACTCTCTTTCGTATTGGTATCCTTTTGTACGTTAAATTATTTTTGACATGCAATAAATTCATTTATCAATTTTGGCTTTCTGTATTGGAATGGTAAAATTTTGAGTAAAATCTAGGCGAATTGAGGTTCTCGTATGAAAGTGCACTTGGATTTCCTTGTATTGATATTATTTATAGGATATTGTTAACTTTTCAGCTAACAAGAAAATGCAAATTTAATCATTTATTTCAGCACAGTGAAAGTATTTATAACATGTAAAAAATGTATAAAGGAAGCGTAAGAATATTAGTAAAATTATGCATCTAATTAAAAACATTTTCTTGAGTTGATGCAACCAAGTCTATCCTCAACTAGACAGTCAAGTTTTCCCAATCCTTTGCAACTTACTTCGTTATAGTAAGGTAGTTTCCGACATCTGGCAAACCATTGAAATAGTTTTGGGTATTTCTCAGAGGAAAGAGGTATTATGATAGCTGCTGAACTAACTGAAGCAACGCAGCAAAGATCGGCTATCGTTAGTGTATCACCAGTTAAATATTCAGTCTTTTCTAAAAGTTTCTCTAGATAGCTATATACTTCTTGCAAGGAGCGTATCTTGTCTATCGAAATTTCTTTTTCGTCCTTTATTAAAATGGAATTCTGAAAAAAGAAAGTAAACATTAAATATAGTATTAACTTTATATAACAAATAACTTGACATATTGGTACTGTTAAGGTGAATGAACCAGCGGTCCAGCTAGATTAAAAAAGTACATATACACTTATACAGAGCTTTCATTTAGAATCGAAACCCACGTGATCTCTGACGTAAGATGACATAAATAATATGTTGGTAAAACAAGAAATATGCTTAAGCTATCTAACCGGCCTAACCTTGAAAATTTAAAATGCAGAGTAGGAGAGAGTGGGCCACCTTGAGACGGAAAAAGTTTTTGGTTTATTATCACATTAATTTTTAAAGATAATGGAATAAACATATTTTTCTCTACTAATTAGCTACACGTTAGTCTAGAAGAATCGAAAAATATAACAATCATGATCAAATATAGAAAGAAATTAAAAAATTTAAAGAAAACCTTTATTCAACACTAACTTTTAATAGAAAATATTGAAGAACAATAGACACTGAGACTAAAATATAAAAACACTGACAAATTTTTTTAGCGTATGTAGCAAATTATTAAAATTAATTTCAAATTTGTAGTAAGACTGCAGTCTTTTGGTTTTTCCCAGAACAGATGGCAACGGTAAAATCAATTTTATATCTTCAAGTGGAACTACTGCAACATCAGGTTCGGATGGAAAAACAAAATGACCCCCGACCTTTGCGGATTTTCTTAAAAAATTGACCAACGTCGTTTGTTGATTTCAAAAGTCTCGTCACCTTTCCTACATAAAATATGTTATTTTTAGCTTTAAATTGCACTAACACAAAATTGTCGGTTTCCGGATCGTTATGAAGCTCTTCAAATCCGGAAGATTCATTTTCCGGAATCCAGTCTGTTGAATCATCAGAATCGGCGAACGATATTTTTTCTTCATCATCATCAGAAGACGTATTGTTTTTTGGGATAGATTTTCTTTTTCCTCCAAATATATTTTTACTAGCAGCTTGTTTCTTGGACTCTTCTAGTTTTCGTTTTCCTTCTAGTTTTCGTTTTCGGTTTTCCTTGTTTTCCATGTATTTAATTTGTATCTTTTCTTTCTCAATGGTATCGGTAGGAATACCACTGGTAGCTTTTTTACGATGGCTATTTTTCAGTTTTCTCTCTCCTGCTTTGGGGTATCCTTGAAATACTTCAGGACTTATAAAAATTTGTGAGTTCTCCTCGCCAAGCAAATGTTTAGTCAAGCGAGATGTTTCGGATGATATTGATGCAAGTTGGTCATCAGTATTGGAAGGATCTAATATTGTGATTGTATTTTTGGCTCTTCCGTTTGCGACCTCTGGACATCTGGAGTTTATAAAATACACTAATTAAAAGTATTTATTATTTACTGCAGACGTGGGCCACCATGAGGCAGTGTGTCAAGGTGGCCCCGTGAATATGTCTCATGGTTGCCCATTTGCACGTTCTTCACAAAATTTGACTTGATTTGGTATAATATAATTTTTGTATAAATGTGTTACATTGAAAAGAAAGCTTATTAACCAACCTTAAAGTAAGAATAAATATCTTACTTTTATCCTTGAATTTTGTCTTCACACAAAGAATCGTAAAAAAGCGCGCGAAAAAATTGAACACAACACCCTACTTCGACACAAGCTCAACTAAGAGTGGTCTGACGGCATAAGGAATTTTATTAGTAAATCAGCACATGGGGCATAGTTTACTACACGACTAATAGATGGCTATACCTTACCTAACCAGAAATATTTTAATGTCTCATCGTGGCCCATGTCTCATGGTGGCTCACTCTACCCTAAATATTTTTATTTTCCGTTACTTAGTTGTGATTATTTACTATTTAAACCTAACCTGTAAAATTTTAATTGTCAATATACAGGGTGTTTGTTCATTCCTTGTTTTAATTTAAACAGTATGTACATATATGTACGTCTAATATTTTAAGATCCGTAAAAAATTAAAAAAAATAGTGTTTAATTTTTTTGAAAAAGTCAACGTTTTTATGTTAGATAGTACCTACACATTGGGATGCCGATTGAAAATAATACATTAAAAGAAATTGCTGTTTAGTTATTTTAAACACAGTCCAGTGACCTGTATAAAAATGTCTGTTTTGGGATTTTGTAATATGAGAGTGGTCATTCATAAAATAATAACATTGTATTTACACGCTAACAGATGTGCGATAATCCATAAGCATGGTTTAAAGGTCCATTGTGTATTGTTGTCCATTATGTACACACAATCACCAATAATAAAGAAAATATCAACTCACTTTGTTTGCCAAATATCCCAAAAAAAATTGGTAAATGACAGTTTTTCTTCTGATTGCACGATCATAATAATGTTCAACATTACCACCATTCTCTTGAATACATAGTCCGGCACGACGCATAAGTGACTCACGTACATTTTCACACAAATTACGTTGACGTACTTATATGGTCTGTTTCCATAATAATACGTTCACGCAATTCGTCAATATCGTTGACTTGTGTTTTATAGACTCGGGCCCTCAAACATCCCCATAGAAAGAAATCAACCGAATTTAAGTCTGGCGAACGAATATCACTGAACAATCAGCTGTAAATATCGTCATATTTTTACGATATAAACACAGTTGCTCCTAGCGTCTTCCAATTCGTTTGATTGTTTACAATATCAGCATTTGTTCTTAATACAGTCGAGGGTATATTTACGTAGAAGATACACACGCACACATTTGCAGTATGTATAGAGACCGCCTTAAAAACATTTTCCGATATTTTCTTTATTTTTTTTCGCGCTTATTTGAAAACTTTTTCAACACGAATTTTTGCCAATACATTCTACATGTTGGAAAATTAATGCTCTTAAAATTAGGAAAGCGAATGACCAAACACCCTGTATGTAAATAAAAAGTTCTGGAGGAATTTTATTTCAAAAATATGTATTACTATACTGTTAATTGGGTTGCCTATCCAAAAGAGGTCACGTGGGTTTCAGTATTAAATGAAAGCCCTTTACAATAGTGCAGTGCTTGGTTGCAGTGGTAATGGTGCGTTTAATTCGTTCATATTCTATTGGAAAAAGTTGTTGACGTTTATTTTTGTTCTTTATTTAAAAGTGCACGTGAGAAAATGCTTGTTTAGATATATGTAGTTGTGTTTATGGTGTTACGATATTTTTTACTTGACTGAATGAAGAAACAAATAAGGATTATTAACATTATGTTGGCGACCCCAGGATTTCAAC
>SMLS01063939.1:0-22528 GCA_004785975.1 Popillia japonica
ACCGGCGATACCAAGAGATCATATTCAAAATTGTGTTCCTTACCAGACGCAGAAGAATGATTGCAACCTCACGGAGATTGCAAGGCGGGGGGGCATGTTTAAGACAATAAATGGAATATTTAAATAGTGACGGTTAAAAGATACTCGCCCCAATTTTCGCGCATGACACCCCTACCAGGTTTTTGAGTTAATATAGAGTTGTAATGTATAAAACGTAACAGTGTCGTATAACCTAAATGTTTTTGTGTAATAAAGTCATTAAATAGAATACAGAACAAAAGTTTAAATTCAATACACTGACCTACCAAGATCAGGAAGACCGACAATTAGTGATGTCGAAGTTGCAGATGTTTCTAATAAAAATTAGGACATACACAGCAGTAATCTACTAGCAACCAGCAGTGCCAATGCGATATTCAAGCGATTGCATGTGCCGTACCTACAGGGTGTCCGTGAAATACAAAGCATGCTTTTAAGGGATGATAGCTACAACGATTTAGAACCAAAAACATATAATACACCTTGGGTCTATCTGTAAGCGTAAACGAGAAAAAAAATTATTTCTCATGTCACAAACTTCGATGCATACTGTACACCGACAGCTGATCCGTGCAAGATTTACGCGACGATTGCAAGCGTGTGTTGCAACACATCGAGCCTTTCCTGTAATACATTTTCTCCTGTCTCTCAAAAAAGTCCTTTTTAGGACCACCAATTTATCACAAATAAAAGAAAAGAACTCAATTTTGTAGTAGCCTTTACGAAAGAGCTTAAAGCGCCATAACATAATTGCAATAATTACATTGTTTCCGTTCAATGCGACTTTCCCTCAACTTAAATTTTCATTTACCGATCGAAAGCTGCTATTAAATACGCCCTTTCCACTCTAACTTCAACATAACATCGATTTTATTGTCATAACATTATTAAAAAAACCGCAAAGGTACCTTTATTTTAAAACATATGGCCATTGACTTGGTACGATTCAAGTTCAAGGTCGTATAAACAGATGATGCTTGGCATACATCTGCCGTTCTAACTGCATACGGGTACAGTGTGTTGGCAGACAAATGACACCACGCTTCAATTTCAAAGTATGAAATAATTCGTTTTCATCGTTGTTTTCAGTTAGTTTCAACCCTAAATTTTGGATATGGTTTTTTGGTTATTTAAGAAGCAATATGGATGAGTTTTCTTGTACAGTTTGACCAAATAAGGTTTTTGAGAAATAATTTTTTTTCTGGTTTATGCTTACAGATAGACCCAAGGTGTATTATATGTTTTTGTTTCTAAATCGTTGTAGCTATCATCCCTTAAAAGGATGCTTTGTATATCGCGGACACCCTGTATATCACGGTTTGGAAAATTTCACGCCAAATTCTAAAAATGTAGATACCTATCCATATAAATCAAAATGCTATTTGAATTAAAGGAGACAGATTTAGTTACTGTAGGTACCTATGATTTTTCTTTACCTGTAATGCTTCAAATAGAAATTGGACCCGCATGGTTATTCAGTATTTTATAGACAGATGAGGCACATTTTATTCTGAATGGTGGAGTCAATTCTCAAAACTGTAAAATCTGGTCTGCAGAAAATCCACACAAATTGTTGAAGAAGGTCTACATGACAAGAACGTCGCCGTTTGGTGCGGTTTTATAGCTGATACTTATTATGATTGGTTCGTATTTCTACTAGAAAACGCAGAATGGAGAAGCCGTATCTGTAAGTGTAAACGATGAACGATACTTGCAAATGTTAAGCCATGATATTCTAGGTACAATTGCAAAACAAGCTGCACGGAATTGAAAACATCGCACATCTTCCGACAAGTCAAAGCATTGTTAACCAAAGTTTTTCAATATCGTGTTGAGCAAACATTTCACCAATTAACAGACAGCAAGATCGCCTTATCTTAAAGCAGCGGATTACTGGGTGTGGGGTAATTTAAGAAGCTTAGTGTTTAGAAGACGACCAACAACTCTACAAGAATTAAAAAACTATATTATACGTAGCAAATTTCTGTAATAATTCAACCAGAAATGTTACGAAATGCCGTGTACAATCTAGAGGAAAGGTTGATAATCTTACAACAAAATAGAGGACATATTGAACCTTAGCTAGGCTCAGCTGGTTTCGGCCACACTAAACCCCATTCCTTAAGCAATTCCTAAGCAGATACCAACTAGGAAGAACAGCTGCAGCTGATAGTTGCCTAATTGGTTCTAATAATCTTGATTTACTGTGTACTTGTCACTGCAAAACTGTACGAATGAACCAATAAACCTATTATTATTAGTGTTATTATTATTTAGTTTATTTTGATGTTATTAACTTAGTTTTCAGTGTTGTTACACAGCTTGAATAGCTATCATAATCTATACAATCAATATCATTCGTTCGAATATATCCTGAATATATGGTACCTAATATTTGTTTCAGTATCATACTCTTTTAAATCTGTGGTGAATGCAGTTACAGTGGCTTCGACATTATGTTACTTGTTGGAATATCACTGCAGCTCTTGCGGTACATATATGTATGTATTTGTGTAAATTTCTTGCGTGTTTTTCTTTTTGCAATAATACACTTAAATTATACCGCAGTTACTATAGGTAAAATTTATTTGATGCTTGTAGTATACAAAACACAACTTCTGTGCGTCTGTTCCTAGAATAAAATGAGCTACTATATCACAATCAAACGCTTACATAAATGTTATCAAGATTACGCCATGTGGGAATTAAAACTTGTTTACGGTATCTCATATTTTTGTACAATCAGACTAATTAATACAGCCCATCTAAGACCGCTGAACCTAGTCGAGGAATTCACGTCGGCATTATATATAATTTCCATTTCGGCCGTAATGTCTAATTATAAAGCCGAAAAGTTTACGTCCACATGTGGAGATGTTATCGAACGTCTAATGATCATTTTCTGATCGAGAACTGCGAGAAACCCATTTGTCAAATAATATACTTTTAGGTATTGGGAAGCTATGTTTCGAATTTTATTTTACGTTGTAGGTACACTGTACAAGATGTAGTTATAAAAAATAATAGCTACTAGAACTTAGAAAAAAGCGTGAGAAAGTAAAAAGAAATATATGTAGGTATATGGGACATATCTTTTTCATAGAAATATTATTAATATGAGCACACTTTCGTATTCGTTATTTACACCTATTTCTAGAGGCCAGATCTTCAAAAATGCTGATGTATGTGCCTTCTATCGGGATTGTTCTACGAATGAGACTAGCCAATTAAAATTCAATATTGGATTATGCTCATATAAATTTAGTTTTCATTTTATTATAGCTTTTCAGGTGATTGGGTACGCCTGTTAGAAATATCCCAGTATCATAGAAACACAGTTCTGCAGAGCTATTGAAATTTTATACAATTTTACATGGGTTCCAATTTTTAAAATATTTTTTCTCTCTAGAATATGGGTATTAGAGATACTCTTTGAGGATTTTACCTTGAGTTGAGAAAAGTCGCTGATGACTGCAAACATATTGTTACTATTCTTGGAGGTTCTGGGTCTTCCAAAACAATCTTTGTGACATATTTAGTATAATTAAAGAAGCAAATATTTTTTTGGTGGCGTTAAGTGAAAAGAACAACTTTTGCTGTATGCAATTTATTTTAGAACACAAATAGAAGATCGTTTTCGACTAGTCCAAATCTGTCCAAATGTTCGTTAGTACCTACCTATATTGTACACAAATTGTTTTTTTATGGAATTGTTAAGCACTTTCCTATTCTAATTAATGCCAACTTTGTTCAACTTTTAGTTCATTGTGGAACATCGTATGTATTTTATTTTTGTTATATATGCTGCGTTAGCAACTTTGCAAGTCGTTTTAACTGACGTGGTACCCGCTGCAGAAGTTGCTAGATATGAATGTTGGTGTCAAATAGTTATTATTATTATTATTGGTCTCAGTTTGTCAAATAGTTGAGTGTAGGCTTTCACGACCGTTATCCATAGTAGATATGTTTTTTCGGGTCTTGTCGCGTAACCTCTTATTGGTCTTGACGTTTCGCTAATTGTGCTATCAGCTTCTTCAGAAGTTTTGTAAAGACTGGTACAATCAGCGAAACGTCAAGACAAAGAATAGTTACACGACAAGACCCGAAAAAACATACCTACTATTGGTGTCAAATGTTAAGGCTGTGTTGCATAAATTATTTCGAACGAATTGTGACTCAAAAAGTATTTGTGAGCAAAGACGTACCTATGTAACCAAATTTGTCTTCCGACCGAAGATAAATCTTTAGTGAATAATATATTACTATTCCCGACTATTTTACTATTCGAGAGATAAATCGCCTTATTTACCCACTAATAAGACGATTTATCTATCGAGTGGATAAAAAGATTTTAAGCAAATCATGTAGCAGATTCTTAGCGAATTGTTATTGCTGTAGTAGATACCGAAACTACAATTGTGGCTATCCTTCCAATTTCAGCTCACAAAATAGTGGGATTCAGTTATTCACATTATTACATACGTATTCGATTACTCTGGAATGCATAGAATGTCTATGCCTTTTGATCTATCAACAACGTGGGTGGCCAATAATAATTAGAAGCCGGGGTTATAATAATAGGGAGTGATAATATAAATTTTAAATCTTTCACTTGCTTGAGTTAGATTGATTTATTTTATTGTTCAACAAAAATTAATCGTGTAAAAGCCATTTCTAAGGCTAACGGCGAAGGTCATGCAAGGGGAGCTTACGCACACAGGTGTAAGCATGTGCTTATCCGCGTTGGAAATTTATTACAGTTAATTATTCATAAAAATACCGAATAAATGCAGTTCTTAGAACTTATCTTTAATATTTAATTTTCAACATTATCTAGAAAATCCTAAATCAAATATTTTTGTTACTGCAAATTGTACTTAATGTTGACATATATAGAATGAAAGCAATTAAAAATATAATTTGCGTATTCATTTATTAAAACTATGTTACATTTCTATACGATACATTCATGAAATGAAGGAACTGATTTCAGTTGTAATTGAATCTGCGGTATCCATCGAAACGGTAACCGTAAGCAGCCGCATTTTTAGCGTCTACAAGTGCCGGATTTCGATGTTTGTAAAAACTGCCATGAGAGTGCGCTGCTCGTGAAGAACCGGTCTCTTCGCCTCGTAAGTAAAACGCCTCGAATGTTCCTTTGGGCGGTATAACAGAATCCAGTTCCGTGTCATTCGGATCATAGGCGTCCATTAATTGTATAAATAGCAGAAATAACATAAACAAGCTACACATACCCATCGTAATGGAACGGCATATAATGAAGCGCAGAAAGATTTTAAATAATTCACTGTAGAGAATTGCAGTCGTTGTGAACTATCGAGACAGCGTTGCTGTTACTGATAGAGAACTTTCACTGTTGCTGACTCTTTTAGCTGGGTACGCGAAACCAATTGTATAAGTTCAACAGAAAATTAGAAATCATCTTCGTATAGTTCCAATTTTTGTATATTCACACATGTATCTACCGATTGCAAGTATTTGGTAAATTAATTTAGGTTTTTTTTTGTTGTATAATGTAATTAATTATATTACAAAAAATTATAATAATTACCTACATCTTATATTCAGAAACATTGTGTGAATTGTGGAAATAACACTTTCACCTACATATGCCCTCCTGACTAAAGTTGTTGCGGATAATGTAAATATATGAAACGGAATTACAAATTAAACGCGATTATTGTAAAACTGTTTACGTTTAATATTTCTTGGTATTAAGTTTATGTTCGTACTTATATTTGTGTATATATTCATTACGTAGTAAATTTTATTTAGCGCCAGTTCCAAGTTTTTATAGGACGTATGAATAAATTACCTACAGATCACCGCTTTTATAATTAATTTTTCTTTTATTTTGTTTATATTTTTACTTTCACAGTGTACAAACTTCTTTCAGTATACTTTTACAACAACCCCGGTCATTTGGCTTTCTTTATTTACTTGTCGTTTACTCTAATTATGTATGTATTATATTCATCGTTTTTCCAAAGATTGCATTTGCATATTCATTATCGTAGTGCCATTTGTGAATCTTCCTGTCGGATCGAGTTTATCCTATAACCGGTGGGATAATCCCAATCGTTTATTGCAAGTGACAACAAATAGCCCTATAGCAATTTCGGTTGTGGAGTCATTATAGTTTTTGTAGAATAGAAACTTCTCCCATGCGGTGGTAGGTTATTGCTGCCAAGCATAACATTCATACGGTAATCATTTTTTGTTAGTTTTAATATTGTTGTATATTTGAATTAATATAAATTGATTGTGTCTACATCTCACAAAATTTAAATCATTTGTAGAATATAGAATACAATATAGATTACAAATAAATTGTACGTCAAGTACATTTTTGTGCATAATTTTTACTTGCCCCCAACAAATGCAACCATTTTAGAGAGAGCTTTTGTGTGAATTACAACAAAACAGCAACCACCAATTTATACGAATATGACAAAGAAAATATGTATTAGAAACAAAAAAGCATACTACCTGGGTACAAATAAATAAAACATCTCTCTGTACTTAGAATGGGATAAATTTTGCAAAGTGCATATATCAGAGAGGCAGAATATAGTACACGAACACACCACATGATATAAAAAATATCGCATCATGCTCAGTGGCGAGTTGCCAGTGTGCTAATAGAATGGAATAAGTAACATAAGAGCAATTTCAATGTTGCTTTATAAAGATATTACAAAATAGGTTTGTTCGTTACATCTGCACTGGCGACTGGAGTATACACATTAGTGTAAGCACAAATAAAGCAAAAACTACTAAAACAAGAATTGAGTTAGTGGTAACTTCTCAGTTAAAAATGAGAATTCATGGTTACTCGCAAAGCAGAAAACGTAAGGAATTCCCATAATGAATAGTACAACAAAAATTGGTTACATGTCAATAATGTACACAATACTTTACTGATCAATTTATAAAAACTTGATGAGAAAATCTACGAGTAGTAAAATTATGGCTTAAGCTACCCAGATTTGAAACTACATACGTTTTCTTAGATCTTTATTTCAAACAGATGGTACTTGAAAACCGATGATGGATCGGCGCGCCATAATTGCCGAACCTAGTATTCGAAATCCGTACCTCTGATGCC
Organism: Popillia japonica; assembly: GCA_004785975.1. Lineage (NCBI taxonomy): Eukaryota > Metazoa > Arthropoda > Insecta > Coleoptera > Scarabaeidae > Popillia > Popillia japonica. The sequence continues at coordinate 7,169 of SMLS01063939.1, forward strand.
TCCATAATATAATCAGAGATGGGTATGTTTCTCAGAGTGACAGAGCGCTTGCACATTCTAGTTATCAGATGACACACTAAGTCAGTGGAAATGGTCAGGTTTCTTGGTTGCCCAGGCCCAGACCTAATCTTAGATTTATGAGAAAATGCTTGAAAATCGAAATCTACAAACGAACAAGAAAGAGACGAAATTAATTATTGTGATTGCGAATACTACTGCCCTCATAAGAAAACGCATGGACGACCTCAAAAGAACCAACGCCACTTTTCTTCTGAAACCTAACTTATAGACGTTATATGACTGTCACATTTTGTTGTTACTTTGTAAGACACTGTAATAGAAGCAATACAGTTTTCGTATAAAGTGTGGATTATTACAAAAATAACATTTTTTGATCAAAACAATGTGTTATATTTTTAATCATACAATTACAGTATAAAAGTTATATTTAATTTATATTATCTCAGAATTGTCAAGTTCTATTTCCTTTTTTCTTTTGAATTTCTTAACAGATCCTTTCCGCTCATTAATTTTTCGCTTTCTGGCTTCCTTCTTTTTCTCGTGATGTTTTATCTTCTTTTTAGCAAAAATTTCCGGATCTGTAACTGCCAATTGGTTTCTAGTACGCTTTCTTTCTGCACGCTTCACAGACAACTGTTGTTCTAGTTTAGAAATTGTTTCAGTATAAATTTCGATGCCGATCTTCTTCTTAATAAGATTTCCTACTTCTTTTGAAAGGTGTCTAATTGACGACTCACTTTCTTCTGTTGTTACCATTTCACGTACAAGAGGCGCTAATAGATGTGTTAGAATCGGTTCCAAATTATTTAAATCTACTGCAGTAGCAACACCAGCTATCCATTTGAAAACTTCTGTTCTTAACACTATACTAGTAGGATTTTCTACGATTTCAAAATTTATGATTTTTCTCATTCGTTTTGTTAGCCAAAATAAATTAATTTTTCGATTAATATTGATAGGTACATTCTGTATGGCTCTCGCAATAAATACTAAATTTTTAACAACTTGTTCAGCCAAGTCATTTTTTGTACTATTTGGTTGTAATTGACTACACAAATCCAATGACAAGGACTTTATGTCATTAAAAGGATCAGAATATAAATATCCATTACAAGTTTTGTTAGTTAATAATAATTCTTCCAGTTTTTTAATATCTAATGCTGACAAAACAAACCCGATGAATTGTGCTGCAGCTAGTCGCACCCACTCGTGCGGATAGGCTAATAACTGTTGGACAGACTTTGAAATTTCTTCAATATCATCAGTTTGTTTCAAAAATATTGGACATTGTGCCGATATCTTCAATAATAATTGTAACACTTGAAAGAGATGGTGATCTCTATTTTTTTCTGATTCCTCTGAATTATGCTCGTCTTCTTTACTTAGTCGAATCAATTTACCCGGTTTGCTGTCGTTATTAGTGAGATGAAATTGAGACTTTAATAGGGGCATTATATTATCCAATCGGGTTTCAAAACTAGACTTCTCAACATTCACAAGTATTCCACAAAGCTGCGCAGCTAGCCGTCTATGTATTATCTGTGGATATTAAAAACTACAAGGTAACAAATGTTAATCCATACAAAAGTAACAGAAATATATAGTCACATTAACGTTTTCGTTCATATTTATATCATTTCTTTAAAAAAATCGGATTCCAATTGTAAACTATTCACATACTTACATTTTCTTCATCTAACCATACTTTAATTATGTTAAAAAGAGGATCCCTATCTGATTGCGTCATTCTACTTAACATAGAATTTATACACTGTGCCACAATTTTCCTACAATTAGGTTCTGGATCATTTATTAAACGGGCTCCTAATGTTACTAGAAAAGTTCCACTGTATTCTTTTAGTACTTTCTAAAACAACCACAAATAAAATAGTAATTCGTTCAATAATTGCCTTGCTATACAAAACTTACTGTAGGAAATGAGTTTATTAGAGTTTGAATCATTTCTATAGCAGATTCTCTTCCAGTTTGCGTTTCAAATTTTAATTGGGCCAAATAGAAGGTAATATGTTTATCCAATCGTTTGCCCAATGGATAATCCATTAGAAATAGATGCGACACAGTTCTCGAGTGAAGTCGTACATGAGGCAATTCGGATGTAATACTCAACTCGGCAACTTTATCCATTATATTGAATAATTCTGATGTTAACAATTTTCTTGATATAATTGCTTTCAGTAATCCAAAAGCTGTCGCTTGACGATCGTTATCGTACAAATCTTGTTCTACATATAGTAAAAGAATTTTTAATTGTGCAGTATCCACAACAAAATATTTAACATCTCTAACTAATACTGCCATCGCCTAAAATAAAATAGATAAAACCTATATACTTTTCACTCATTAGACAGGTAGTGTATTTGGACCGTGTATTAAAACAATGTTAAGGATCACATAGCACGTAATAAAATATATTTGGCAAAGTTACCTTAAAAGCTGCTACGACTAAGTCAAAGTTATCTCCTTTACTCAAACCTGCTGCGCCATATTTATGCAAAATTTCGAACATCAATTTGGCAATGTCAGTAATATTATCTTTTAGAGAAGGTAACTCATATTTAAAAATCCATCCAAAGCATTGCAAGGAAATAGTATTCAACTGTAAAATATTTGTCAAATATCTGTAATTTTGTGCTGTTATAATTATAACATACCATTATATTTTTTGACATTAAACAATTTTTAAAAACAGCAACAAATGGATCTAGATATTGCCTAAATTCTTCCTCTTTAATTTTCTCTCGTTTTAATAACAAAAGGCAAAGTCTCAGTCCAAACTCAATTAAGATGTGTGCATTTGTGTTATTTGAAGATTTCACCTTTGAAATTCTATGTCCTGATCTATATACTGGTTCTGCAGGGATAATAAAACAATCCGGCTTTTCTATTTCTAATTTTCTTCTTTCACTTTCCGTTAGAACGGGCTTATTTGCTACAACTAGTTCCGGTATACTTTCGTTTGTAACACCAAAACTAAATTTCAATAGCGAACTAGTAGATATAAAATCATTATCGATTAAACCAAGAGCTACATGTCTAAGGCATTCTTGTGCTTTATTTACGATTTTAAATGAGCGACTGGTTGATAAAACATTCTGGAGAGGGAGTATTAAGTCCATCATACATTTTTCAGTTATATATTGACCAAGGATATGATATGTATCAAAGCTTTTTGTTGACTTAGCTTCAGATACTTTGCTAATAATTTTCTCTACTTCTTTTTCTTCGGCCAAAATACCAAACAAATCGGCATTGCATAACTAAAAAAGTTTATCAGAAAACTTTAGAAGTACAATATTTAATAGTAGGTACTTACTTTAATGACAGTATTTAATACCGCATCAACATCTTTTGGTCTAAACATTTGCTTTAGACTAACCAGAACAGAATGTACTGTATAAACTAAGACATGAACTTGGAAACCTCTTGACAATAAAGGAATCATTTCATCTAATAACAAACTTAGGTACGATGGTCCTAACGCAATCATAATTTTCTGCAAAGTCTCTCTTGTTACACGGCGTACACTCTCCAAGTGAGATTTCAAGAATGTACATAATTTCATAAATATGCTAAAAGTAAACAATATTAGAGTATGTGTGTTGACAGAACTTGTATTATGACATCACTTAGGAAATGTATTCTTGTTAGAACCATCCATTTAAAAACGGTAACAAAATTTTGTTTAATTTTATGTTGTTTGAACTGTGATTTATATTGTTTGAACTTTGAAATATTACGAGTATTTTTCGTTCCTTCGTATATTTACAACAACATAGTTGTAATAAGTGAATTATATACATAAACAATATTTTGTAATCGGTAGAATAATTTCAATTGTTATCACAAACTTTAGTTTTGTAACTGTCTATACTTACCCTGGTAAGTTTGAATCGAGAATTTCTTTAGGAAGCTTTTGTAGCAATTTTACAAGTGCCAATGAAATGGGAACTTTCGCTAAATCTTCCTCTTCTTTTTCAGCACTTACTTTTTTCCTATTAATTTTATGACTGCCTTCGTGATGTGTCATCTCGGCAAGCGCTTTATGTAATTGTGGCAATAAAACAACCTACAAAATATTTTTTTTATATATGAATCTATAATTAACACTATATAATCAACAAATACTAACGCACTCTAGCCAAGGCTTACCTTTATAGTTTGGATAACTCGTGTAGCTGCTGATTTGCATAGAACCGTTGTTTTTTCATATGCTTTTTTTGTTTGATTTACATTTTCTACCGAGTTACTTTCTTCATCTTCATCATCTAAAATTTCATCTGTTTGCGGCAAGTCATTTAAAATTTCTTCTATTTCATCTCCATCGCCTTCCTCAGTTGATTTGTTGTCCTCGTTCTCAACGGAAGCATCCTCCGCATGTTTAGCTTCATTAACTGATTCCATGTTAATATTCGATGTATCTGCTTGTGACATTTCTAACGATTGCCCTTTATGTAAATCAAAGTGAAATGAATCCAATAATATTACAATTAGTTTCACTAATTGCCTCTGATAATTTGCCTTTTGTCGGAGCTTCAATAAATAGTATTTCAGTAATCCTTCATACTGATGCCAGGGTAGCAATCTACAAACTGTTCCAATAGCTTCGTTGGCAGAATCAATTAAACTGTGCTTATTCATATATTTATCATTGCACAAATAATGTGTTGTCAGTGGTAAGAGAAATTGCGTTAAAGTTCGTATATTAGGAAGATTTAATTCCTCTCGGTAAATGTTAGAAAATTTCAATAAGGCTCTTCCATGTCTATGAATTTGTAAATGAGTTAGATTTTCAAAAAAGTCGACTTCTAAATCTTGGCTATTGGTTAATTTATGCAAATCTCTGAGTACAACATGCGCATCTGGACATTCTCGCGATAAAGAGCCCAACAATAATATGCTCTCGTTTCTTACGTCGGAGTTTTTGCTTTTCAAATTTTGCCGAATTAAATTAAATAAAGTAGCATCCAATAGATAACTTCGATTCACTGTTTTAGTATATTTTTGCACTAAATAAGGGCAAATAGTTTTCAGGCAATGAGTAGCATTTTCCTTTAGAGCTAGATCTTTCTCATTCATTATTATATAAAAGCAACAGTAAATGAGTAGAATGCCAAGCTCCATATTTATGGAATTGTCCAAAATCATCTTTTGCACGCGCTTGAAAGCGTCGCTACGAACTTGAAAATCTGGTTGATCGATCCACTTTAAATCCCATGCATTTATATTCCTTACTACTTCATTTATTAGAGTATATTGATCTGGAACTTTGGCAGCCATTGTACTTAATAGTTGACACAATAATTTGCGAGAAGATGGGTATGTTACCTAAAAATACAATTGTACATTAAACAAAGATAAATTCGTAATGCTGCTGCAATAAATAAAGTCAGATCACATGCAATTTCACCAAGGTCCAGATTCGGCAAAAGAAGCTAAAGTAAAAGTCAAGAAATTTGTTCTTTTGTACTTAAGTACAGATATAAAAAATGAAGAATAGAATGGAATTTGTATTTCTTTAATCTTTTTATTTGCGACAATAAATAATTATAGTATTGTGTATTTGAATGCTAGCTACAAATCTAAAGCACATGGAATTAGCATGGAAATTATACACGCATTCAATACGTAAAAATGACCTTTCTATAACATTTAATATTTGTATTTATATGAACTGGTGATCAAACCACATCGAAACCGGCTCAGATCATCAGAGAGCAGGCTAAAATCATCGGTGAAGACAATGCAAACCATGATATAGGACTATCAAAAGAATGATTCAGCCCACGTTGTCTAAAAGATCCAAAATAGAAAATGTCCGCAAGTCATTGTTAACCTGCACGTAATTTTGTCTACCGGTCTATAGTCTCACCAATAAACTCAACTGCTAGTAATTATAGCAAATCTTGCCCGTACAACTTGCCAAATAACATATTAATAGTTGGGAATTTTATATGACTTTATAAACAAGGCCAAACTCTGCACCTAAGTTTGGGTATTATTATATCCTATGCATACATAAATTAAACAGTTTGTTTCAAATAATATGTGCCAATATCATTACATTAAAGTATCGCAACAAGTGTTACTAATAAAATAAGCCGCTCCTTTGCCAGTTTGTATTAGTTACAGAATGGGCGTAGTATTAATTCATGCTATAAATAATTGAAAGTACTTACATCGCCAAATAGAGGAGAAATTTGCTTTATATGATTTTCTGGATGCTCAACATTCATTAATAAATTATTTAAGGTCGTTGTTAACTGCAGAATAATCTCTTCGCCTGAATTTTGAAGACATTTCTTTCTAACAATTGGTAATAGTAGTTGTAAAAGACTATCACTACAATCTTGATCCCACACAAGTTCAGATATTCTTGATAAAACAAGCAACTTACGCTGATTAACCGATTTCGATTTATTTTCAAATTTGCCTTTAAATCTCTGCAACACACTGTTAGCATGGGGTAATAAAATACAACTGCCGTAATTAAAATTTCCTTTCCCATTCAACTCTTCCAATACATTTTTGCATATAGGTAATTCATTGGTAATAACAATTTTCATTTGCGTGTCTTCACTACTTGGCTCCAATGTTAGCAACTTCTCTATCATTTCCAGGATTATATTGTAAACAGATATATGTGATTTTTCATTAAGTAAAAGTAGCATAATTGTTGATAAAGGATATAATTCCGGATCTTGATCGTGATGTTTCACTAATAAATTAAAATAACGGGGAAAAGTCCCCCATGTAATTAATAACTTCAGTAATGCTGTAGGGCTGTGAACACCTTCAATCGGCAATTTTTTTATATAAGGCCAAATAACCACATCATACACAGCATCAATTTCATTTGTAGTCCACATATAGTTTTCAAATAAATTAAAAATTCTGTCTATTAATTTGATACAAGATGTTCTCAAGTTACGAAACAAGGAATTATAACCAATATGTAGATTATTTTGTTGTTCAAATCCAGTCTTTATGAAAACACCAATGGTTAAAATAATTTTGAGTAAATAATTAACTGTCTCATTTCCCATAAGTGCTCCAAATTGCTCCAAAATCACATGTATCATATTTAAAGAACTTTGCAGTCTTTTCGGAGGTATAAATTTCTCCAGATTAATTGAGGAAGACAGTGTATGTACCATAACAAGTGGATTATCACTCAGATAATTGTTGTAGTATTTGAAAGCCATACGTATGAAATTCATCATTTCATTTTCACGACAACCAGCCAGGAAACGGAAAATAATATTTCTACGAAATTGACCGGCAGATTTACCTCCAGTTCTTAGCCCTGTTTTTGATACCATTTTACTAAAAACTATTTTCATAACTACAGGTATGAGTTCATTCCTATGTTCTTCTTGGATCATGGTTGACTCTTGATCAATATTGAAGGCTACTATTTCATTTTTAAAGTTTTTATCATCTATTAAATTATACAAATGTTCTTTGTACGGAGTTAAGTATTTAAATTTGTAGGTCATGATGCAATCTAATGCAATTTTCTGCACAAGAGAACTTTTATGTGACAGTAAATCGATATATAACTTATACAATTCTTCTTCTCTATACATTGACTTTGCACTACGTATTTTTGCAAAAACTTCGAGATGTTGTATTAGTGTTCTGAAATAAAATTATTAATTTTATATATACCCATTAGATTCTTGAAATCTTAAGTTTCCCAATGTAGTATTTTTAACAATAGAAATCTCTTTTATTTGTCATGATGACACATATAAATTATTATTATAAAAAAACTTCTTTTATACAACACAATAAAAACGAAAAACAGTGAATAGAATTTTTAATTGCTTATTCAAGTTGATTTGATCAAACAAATTATATTTTTACCAGAATTAACATAATAGCAACACACACGCTAAAGTATTATACTATAATATGCACATGTGATTATTACTATAATCATATTTAGTAAACTACGCATTTGTCGAGTAACTTTAATAAGCTTTTCCACATTTAAAAATACGAATAGTTACATAAAATTACCTGATGTTATATTTTCCTTTTGCCTTAGTAGTAGATGTACTGGATTCAAAAATAGTAGTTTCATCTAAGTTATCCTCCGATATTGTAACTTCTTCAGGATCATTCTGTTTAACGTTCCAAGTTAAAGCGTTCTCAGTACTGCTTTTCAAATATTCATTGCTAGATAAAATGTTTTAATCAAATATAAGAGAACTTGAAAAATAGTCAACATAAAAATAAATATAATTTGCGCTTGAAATAGTTATTTATGTTTTTATTAATATTATGTAAATTGAGTAATATATAATATAAATACTTGTTCAGATATATTTGAAATTTATAACCGCGTGTAGGTAACTTTCTTTATGCAATGTTAAAACATATATGTAGATGAAAGGAATTTGATATTGTCACTAGTTTGGTAATTAATAATTTGACAGTGTAAGGTACAGCATTGATTTGTTCCATGTGTTTTATTTCTATTTTATTCTATCTTTTTTTTAATAAAAACTGTAGAGCACCTATGCATATAATTTGTAACTTTAATCTTTTAAATTGAAATTATATCCACCAATGGAATCACTATTATTTTGTAAACTTTGAATTTTACGAAGGCACAAAACTGAGCTATCTGTATTTATGTACAGAAAAGAATTTCTGTACACCAAAGAAATTCTGTGACATGTAATGCAGTATTAAGTGGTTAGTAGTTACCTAGTACGGACTTAATTATTTTGTAGTTACGCAACGAATAAATAATTAAATCTTTCGCTTCCAGTACTTCTGTAAAATTAGTAGGTATTCTGTCAAATACTACATTGGCGATAATTTGCTCGCACTCTGCTCAACCGACAACAATTCTGCTAAACTTGAAGTTGTTAACAATGGATAATCACCATAGTTTCATAACATACTATTTTTCACTAGGATTAGAATAAAAAGAAATCGTGGAATTAATGGAAACTGTTCCGAATCACATTTAAAGTTGTATCCTCTAAATTGAGGTGTAAAGATGAATTGGACAAATTTAGTCATCCCCCCGGGCAAGAGACGAATGCATTCGATGGAGAAGGCATACGCATTCATGTTTTGCGAGTGATTGTAAAAGATTACGAATATATTATTACAATGGCGCATGGATTTGTACGGCAAATCGAAGGTGCACAGGTCTGGCTGGTCTTAGTATGGCTACAAGCTGGCCGGACATTCAATGATCCTAAATAGCAGCATAGTATCTTGATGCTTTAATATGTCTGTTCCCATAAATGATACGAAGCCACATAGGCATAGAAAACATTTGGTCCACTAGAAACTTACACAGCACCTTTTATAGAATGGTAAAAAGACCTGTAATCAGCATTTAAAGACTTTATTTACGGAAATAATATCCAAATAACAACTGAAGATTTAATTTTAAGACGTAATTATTTTTTAATTTAATAGAACTGTAAACAAAGAAGTGTGTAAGACTTTCTGCGTAACGTTCGTATTTATTTTTATACAGAATAAAGTAACTTTATATTTCATAGTTTTGTATATCTGATATTAGTTCTCCTAAATTTATGAATCCGCTATTTGCTTTCAGCTGAATTTATTCGAGTAACTTATGTTCACGAATATTTAGTATTTGTAATATATAAACAATATAATTATTTATAATATTGCAGAGAAACTAAAGATAAAACTATACTTACCCAATAAAATTTAAGAAAAGAACCGATACATCCCGTGTTTTAGATTCTGCAATTTCCGGAAATAAAGCCATTGCTTTCCACAGCAAGAGACGATAGTTTGAAAAATCCGGTTTTACACTAATTTTAAATGCATTTGAGATCAATTCATTCAACAACTCACAAGGAAAGTCACTCGTTTCCTTCATTTTATTCTGGGTAGTTATGTTTATTACCACCGTTTCCAACTCTTGGACGAATACTTCCCAAAATGTATTCATTTCTAATCCGTGAGAGTGTGAAGCTATTATCTTTATTACTGGATCCCACAATAATTTAAAATTCATATACAACGTTCCACATAAGTATCGTAAAGGTACTTTCTTAAACTCTGTATCCTTGCATAATGTCATTTGTGGTCTATCAAAATGCAACTTATCTAAATGTATAAGTTGTTCTCGATAAGAATGGACATGAGGAGTAATACATTCAATCTGGTAGCAAATTGAAAATAATCTCCATTCTTCCATAGTATTATCCTGTTTTAAAACATCCTCAAATAACGAGTAGATATGAGTAGTATATAGACGTATCTGCAAAGTATATAAATAGAAATCAATAGGCCGACTTCCACGACTAGAGCTAATAGTGCAATCATTTCCAAGAAAAAACTGGATCATTCTCATGAAGATAACAGTTAAAGTTAAAACTGAGTATAATCAAAATAATACATATATAAATTAAACAAAATAACAGGTATACATCTATGAAATTATTCAATTCCTTTTATAAGCAACAAAATATGCATACCTCATGATATGGGGAGCTAAAATTATTTTCCAAACATTTATGCAGTATCATCAAGTTCTCCATTTTAGCCGTCTCTTCCTTTGTTTTTGTGAAAAATAAATCTATGATTTTTAAAGCAGCAATAAATTCTATATTATTACATAACGGCAAAATAACCTTCAACAAATTATCTTGAATTTGGACTAACTTTAAACATTCTGCAGTATGTATAATACATTCAAGAGTATTTAATAATAGAAATAAACAACTCCTCACGTGCTGACCTTCTCCAATATCTTCGCATAACGTCATTATATTTTTTGTTAGACGGTTTTCAATTTCAGTGACATATTTAATATGTGGTAAACATATTAAAGAATAAATATAATTCTTTACATTCTCGTAAATATTAGATCTATCAAGAGTAAGATGCTTTAATAGAGTGCTTTCAATAAAGTTATCATTTGCTGCAGAATTAAAATCTAATGAATACTTTTGCCAATTACATAAATCAATTCCATTTCCAGTCAGAGGTGATTTTACTTGGATCAATTTGGCAAGTATCTTCAAAGAACGATCGTCTAATTTAGTATCAATGCAATACTTTAAATATGATGGCAATATCAAAGCCTCAAATAGCGAATATTTAAATGTATTTTCAATGAAAAATAAAAAGATATTCTCTATTTTCAAGTTCAAGACCTTTCTTATTAATGAATTTGCTTGTTCTTGTTGCAATTGTATGTTTTTTGATAGGAGGAGCAAAACAACAATTTTAGTTGCGGAGAGTAAAATATCTTCTGTAAGATCTCCAATTGAATACAAATTTATCAACTGAGTTATAACAGAATTGGGATGAAGTAGAAAACGACCAGCGCGGTATTCTATAAGCTGTCCAATGCATTGCAATATTTGGTTTAAGTATCTTTCTTTTCTTGTTTCTGACCAAAATTTCAAGGTATTCTGCAAATATTGCGTTATTATCTTCCAAAGTATTTCAGATTTTTGAACGTGTATATTGTTAACTATATGCCGTATAATCTCCTCTATGATTCCAAATAAAAGTGTTCCAATTTTATGATCTTGTAGTAATTCAAAGTAGAGTAATAACCAAGTTTCAGCGCAACTATGAAACTGGTTATTTACGCCATACACTATTTCAAATAATAGTCTTCCTGAACCAGAAATTCCCTAAAATCAAAAAAATTATATACAATTTGTTTCACATTGATACATTTATTAATATGAACCAAACTTTTGACTAATTTGTGTATTAATTTCCCAACACATTGCAATAATTACTATTTTAAAAATTTAAGTAAATTAATTTAATTTTAATTAATAACTACATAATACTTTTTAAGATTTATATTTCAACCCACTTTGGGATAGCTATTGAATTATTACTAGAGTATTATTTCAATTGCAGAGATTAGATGACTCAAAGAACTACATTGATAGGTGTATTTGTTTGATGAATCGTCAGTGTTCCCTACTTGTACCAAGCAAACTCTACTAGTCAGATTTAAAACATTAAATTAAAACTTAATGCTATTTTGTCAGTATGGCAACGGGAATAGATACATTACACAAATTGTTGGCAATTAATATTGGTTATTGTAAAAATACTTACACTTTTGGTATCTTTCACAGTTTTCAGTACCATTAATAAAAATGTTTTTTGATCTTTTACTTTTCTTGCTACAAAAGCAAAACTTTCTGCAGCAAAATTATTTATGTATTCCGGTTTAGTATCTGATAAAAGAGGCAATAATAAATTAAAGACACTATCAATATCTTTGATCAAAACTCTCCATAATAACTTAAATGCATAAGCTAAACTGGTAAATATCCATTCTAACTGTTCAACATCTTTCGTATTTAATAAATCTATTAGTACATTTAAAAATCCTGGGTAGTACTGATAAAAATCAGCTTGAAGATCCTGAATAAATGCTACAAGAATTCTACAATTATTTCAATAACAGAAAAGTCTATTTAAAATATTATATACATACTCTAAAAGAGGTTGTAAACTTAAAGCATCACCATATGCTATATGCTTTAATAGTATTTCTGCAATTCGGTCTTTGTTGAAAACCAGTTGCGTTAAAGTTACATTTTCAAAAGGCTTTACTTCCTTTTTGAAGTTTGCATAGCTCTCAGTTAAATTTAGCACATTCCATTTCTCTATCGCTTGATAGAAATAACACACTGTTTCATCTGTTTGTGTTTCATATGCATGTCCAATACGATGAAATACATTTATTTCAAGATTTGAAATTCTCTCAGAAAATGGCAAAAACTGTAAATCATTATTAATAAAGATGTATTACATAGTATTTACTTTGTATAATACCTTAAACACATTCTCTTCTTTATGTCTTGTAGATTTGTTCTTCATGACTGAATAATATCTTTATTAGGCTTTATCCGCAGTTTACTTTCCACTTCTCACCTCACATGTAATATACACATGGTACAATTATATTCATAACCTCTAATTGTCACTTGTTGACTTGTAGGCAGAAATCGGCAGACAACCACAACTAGAAAATGACTAGAACTCGTGCTGTCGAGTATTTAATTCAATGATGCCAATCGACTAATTCAACATAAGAACAGTTGCCGATGTATTGGTAACATTGATGTTATCAGTTATTAGACCTAATTTAAATTTCACCTAATTATATTTGGCACTAATATATAATTTACCTATAACTACTTTATACATAAATTATAATAAATTATTTAGTCTCTTCATAATGTATAAATAAAACAATAATAATCAACAATAATTTGTCTGTTTCTTTATTGTATTGTAAAGCTAGTCTTTTAATTTGGAAGACAGTAACGGAGTACTGGTAACTACTATAATATTAACGCTTTATACTCCAGATAATTGTAGGCAAATGAAAAGACCTGTCCTGTGAAAGTTCTTTATTCAAAAATGTGAACATTCGGCATTTTTGAATAAAGAACTTTCATTAAAGGACAGGCATTTTGTTGTGCTGGATACTGATAAAGGCACAAGATTCTTATAATGGAAAGATGTATTATTCTATTTTAATGGAAAATACAAAAATACACTAATTAACAATAATGACATATCTCTCTAACTAACTGACAGATGATTATTTATTTAGTCATGGCTTCCTAACACCTCCTATTCTTAAAGAACAAAATCATCTAGGTACTTCGGTGTTTTCCGTTGACGTTGAGGTCTGCATGTTTCCAGTATTGTTGATGGTACAATGCTGTCATCAGAGTGTGACTCAACTGGATCAATATTTAGTTGAATTTATGTAGATTGATTTTGAGTAGGTAGGAATTTGGAACTCTTCTAATAGAAGGTGCAATGGAAGTTGTTGCGGACTTTTAATGATATTATCATGGCTGAATCGTTGACGAATTTGGTTGGCATGAACTCGAATAAGTCTTGATGTCTCATTCAACACGTTGTACATGACATTGCCAATATTTTCAATGATCTCGCCTTTAATCCATTTCCATGCGTTTGCTTTATATGTCTTAACGTAGACCCTGTCGCCTGGTGCGTACGATCTAGGTTTTGTACCGTGTTTCATGTTAAATTGTTTTTCTTGAACAAAAGCATCTTCAGATTTGGTTTGAGCCCTTTCCTTTGGTGGGAAAAGCATGTGGAATGTTGTTCTAAGTTCTCTTCCTTGTAATGTCTCTGCTGGAGTTTTTCCATCTCGACAACGGCAGTTAGGTGTTGTTCGATATGAGAACAGGAATGATCTGATTTGGTCCTTTAGAGATGTTCTTCCTCCTGCGATTTTCTTGAGAGCTGTCTTGAATGTTCCAACAAATCGTTCAGCTTGTCCGTTAGATTGTGGATGAAATGGTGCCGTTCGTATGTGCTTAATACCATTTCTTAGACAGAATTCTTGGAAAATAACGCTAGTAAACTGAGTTCCGTTGTTTGATACAATGGTTTCAGGTATTCCAAAACGCGAAAAAATGTCTTCTAATGCGTTAATAGTAAATTCTGACGTAATTGTTCGTGTTTGAATGACTTCAGGCCATTTTGAATAAGCATCCACGACTATAAAAAAATAATCGCCATCAATTGGTCCTGCAAAATCAATGTGAAGTCTTTGCCATGGGTTGGTAGGAGTCAACCATGATTCCAGTGGAACCTTAATTGGTGTATTTGCTGCTTGCGCACAGTTTGAGCAATTGCGGACAAAATCCGTAATGTCTTGATCCATGTGTGGCCAATAGACATATTTTCGAGCTAAGGATTTCATTCTTTTCTCTCCAGGATGACTTTTATGTAGCTGGTTGAGAATTCGATTGCGGAAAATCGTTGCAATAACGAGTCGATTTTCGTACATCACACATTCATTGACAAGTACGAGTGAATTCCTCCTGGCGTGAAACTGCTTGAGATCGTGACTGAGATCTTTAATTTTTTAAGACCACTTGGTCTATATATATTTGGTAACTTCCTGCAGATCCTTGTCTTTTCTCGTTGCTTGAAAAACCATATTAAATGTTATTGGAAGGTGCTGAATATTTTCTTCTAGAACTTGAACCAAGTCATTATGGATAGCTGCAATGACTGTGTCTTCGTCTGGTTGAATGGATGAATTTATCAGTCTTGAAAGTATATCTGCATATCCAAACTCTGTCGTTGGTACGAATTTAATATCAAAATCGTATGAAAGGAGAAGAATGGCCCACCTCTGAAGTCTGTTTGCAGAATACGCAGGAATTCCCTTCTTGGAGCCGAATATGGTGATGAGCGGCTTATGATCTGTTTGTAGCACAAACTTATGTCCGTAGATCATGCGATGAAATTTTGTTACGGCAAATATTAGAGCTAAACCCT
>SMLS01063941.1:0-41061 GCA_004785975.1 Popillia japonica
AAAAAAAAAGGAAGTGGAGGCCTTAGACGATGAGAACTTTTCTTTCAACATTTTGAACTTCGAAACAAAGAGGCTAAGTTTATGTCAAAGAAAATTCTCAAATATTACAGGAAACATGCACTATAGAAAGCTGAAACTCTTGAGCAATGTAGAGGAAACTTAGAACAACTGAAGAATTGCGAAAAAAAAGTCTGCAAATTGTCGTTTTTTACGCACGGTTTTTAAACCAGTGTAAAGAGCTATAAGAAATACAGCTCTTATAAAATCAGAAATTTCAAATTTTCTGATTTTGTACGAATAAAGAGAGAGTAGTGGAAGACGCTAACTTCACTGAGGTTCATGTTTGATTGTCAGTTATGACCTTTGCCCGAAAAAGATAATATTTGATCGCTATCTATCTATGAATGTTATAGACCTGGGGACCACCAAAACAACATCAGATAGTATGGCCCGTGTAAAATACAACATTACACTACAAGACAATGGCAGTGCATTGGCGGAACTATCGTTACAATTTCTCTTCATCTTTGTCTTAATGCTCATTTTAAAACCTCACTCAATAGGGAGCAATAATGGCGTTACACTTTATGCAGAAGTAAGATGGCTGATCTGCGCTGTAAAGTTAAAAAAAGTGTTTAACTTGCAGCAAAAGATACAATCAAAAGGCTTTCCTCACAGTATCATTAGACCCAAAAATCTCACAAAAGACAGCAAATAAATACGCCTCTGTGATATTTGATTTAAATGTCGAACTTGGAAACCGATTTCAAAATTTCAAATAATATCTTATTCCTTTTTGATACATTTGCAACACCATTTGCTGAAAATCTACATAAATTCATTACTAAGCATTTGCAAATTACTTATGTTCGCAACTCTCGGCAAGTAAGAACAAGGTCAGTTGCATTTAGTTCTGCAAAACAGTCAGACGTCTCACCTAACTAAAATATTTTCAAATTGTGTCCAATAAAAATATATCTGTTACTTTTAATTTTTTGCAATATACCAGAAGGAAGATAGCTGTTAATTAATAGCACAATAAACAGCAGAATTATTCCTTAATTTCCAATTCGGATCCTCCATATAACAAGATAACAAGTGGTAATTAATGACACACAGAACATATTTAAAAGTAGGTACTCACAATTTCAATATATCGAGCTCAAGCTGAAATAAATAAATCTATTATTTATTTATGTATACTTAGTAAACATTGGTTTAGAAATGTAATTTGATCGTAGCGAAAAAAGTTATGACGCTATGCAGTTTTTTTTATTGTAATGTGTACTGTGTAATGTGTGTATTGTAAGTACTTGATTACTAAAAGAAACAATGACAAGTGGAAGAAAGGAAACAAGATTGTCCAATTGTAGAATTTCAATACTGCGTCATATTGCAGAAGAACAGCACCCACAGCTCTTTAGTAACAAACTGGCCACTGCTACTTCCATGATGCTCGCAATTTAACCACAATCTTAACCATTTATTTGCTTCAATTAACAAAAAGATGAAACAAAAAAAAATAAGTGCTTGTCCCGACAAAATTTAGCCCGGTGGCTGGAGGTATTGCCCATTCCTGAAACGGGTCATCGCTCACGTGAAAGGATGGGGCAAAGCTGGGCTAGTTTCAAAAATTCCAGGCATCGTTTGAAAAATCTGAGAGTTACTTCGAATAATACTTTACTAAACTTCTAGAAGAAACTTAATAATTTACTAAATCTGAGAATACCCACAATTTTTTAACATTACTTCCAAGTTTATATCTCATTTAATGTGTAGACTATCAATTACATAACCTAAAAAACAATTATTTTTTCTATAGCTAGGATATCACTTAATTGACTGTACTTCTTTCAGCCAATAGCGTAGCGTCTAGTGTACCTACTCGCTTTTTAGTCCGACGGTACTGGATTCGAACCCCAGTATGTTCTTTCTGAATTCGGTTTTCTGTAGTTTCCCAAATCCTACCACAAATGGGAAAAGGCACATTTTAAGTCAGTCTACAGCCATAAGCTAAATACTAAAACTCATGGCAGCCGACGCCTCTTGTAATTGGATCAAGTTGTTGAGGGATGTGAATGTTGAATGATAAGTTTTGAAAATTCCCTTAAAAGAATAAAAAACAAAATATGCCATTATGAAACTAGACAAAAATGTAATAATTGTAATAAAATTCCTTAATACAAGTCGATCAATAAAGTTCACTGTATGTATGTATATTTGACAAAGTTTAGCTTCGACAAAGTGATAATTATCCGAAAGGAAAAATATACGAACAAAACTCACCACAATCGAGTACAATAATTGTACTAATTAACAATGTAACACCCAGCTATTTCATAATGCAACCGCTAATTCCAACCGCCCCTAAAACAACAAATTACGGTTCACGATAAATACTCAGCCCTAATTTCCCATGTCGGCTATCGAACGATCAGCGAAACAACCGTAACGCGTTTATTTTATCAGCCCGAATATTGAATACGACCGACCCCGACAGGGAACACCTTGTAGGCAGAAAGTAAGCAGACTGGAAAAGAAAGAAACCGAAACGGAGTCAAGAAAACCTTTGAGAAACGAACCGCTCGTAGTCTTTTTTCCATTTACTTTCTTATAAAAATAAAACATTCTTATTCACTTCTCATAAATGTTTTATGAGTGTATCGAGTCAAATCGACTATTGGTATAGTACCGTTCCTGTGTATATTAGCATCAATGTAAATTACCTAGCACACAATTTTAACCCTGATACTCTACTAAAAGATCGAGTATGTTTTAATGGTCGTCGACTCGGGTTTTCCCCCATTAATTCACCGTAGAACAAACAGGCTGCGGGAACACGGGCGTAGCCGGGCGAGAGAGGAGCCTTCACCTGTTGACAGAAGATAACGGTTCCTCTATAGCGATCGTGCGAGAGAAAACTGAACAAGCTGAAAGATACGTAGGGAAAAAGGACGAAGACGTGATTCGGATCTTTTTTTTACTTTATTACATCGCTGTTCAAGTATACTGACGATAAGAAAAAAAGATGAATAGTAGGATGTTCGTGAAACAGAGTCGGATACTCAGATGCCTGTATGTAGCTATGTATGTATATAGTCCTTTATTCATTTACCGATTGGCTCCGAAAAGTAAATTGATTGTGTATATTGTTCTGACTATCTACAAGTATATATATTTCAATATATCGATAAGCCAGAATTGAGTAATGTCTCCACTCCTTCTCATGTGTCTTTCGTTATATTTTGCAGTTTTTATTTGGTCTTCTTAGGTCTGACCTGCTTGTCCTCTTTTCGTTTTTTGCACGGTTAACTTCTAAAATATTTTTATATCAACTTATTTAATTATTAGACCAAAATTACAATTGACGGTTCAGAATAAAACTAATTCTTGAAGAAAAATAAAACTTAGATCCTTTAAACTTTAGACCAAATTATGGAGATCAAAGCACAGTAGAAAAGATAAATAAGTCGTACATTTCAAAAATGTTACACAAACTGTCAATAGTTGAGCTCTTAACCCTACAGTGGTCGCGCGGATGACTATTGTCATCCGGCAGTTTTAAAATTGTCACAAAATTTTTGTGACAACAGTTACACATTCGTACGCTGCAGTACCTTTCTAGAATAGTTCAATCTCACTTATTAACTCACGTTCTTGCAAAAGAAGTGCAAGTTGTGTGAATTATTACGGATATAAATAACTAGAAGGCAATTGTCATCCACGCGACTGCTTAGGTTTCATTTATTGTAACCGGTTCTTATGTTAACTTGCTAAGAAATTTGGAATAATGTTGTATTCTAAAAGGTCTAGCGTTGGTGATCTTGATCCTGCTAGTGAAGCGCTTCTGTTATGGCGGATGGAAGAGGAAGAAATAATTGATAAAAAGTTACTAGAATCCAAAAAAGTGACCAAGAAATAGACAATTGTGAATGTAGCAATCACTATTCTTATTCCAAACAAGACATAAGTAGGATCCAATCATTTCTACTCTAGAAAAAGATAAAATTACCAAATGGCAGAAAGTCAGGTCGCCAGCTAATGTACGTACGCGATCACATAATTTATTAAGACATTTGACAGTACTAAGGACAAACACGCCGCATCGTTTTTTAGAAAATATGACATGGGAACATAAAACCATAGAAAAACGAAGAAGTACCACTCCTAACTTACCACGTAAAATTAGACATCGCAGTTGTTTTCTTCTGGGAACCACAGAAAAAAAGTGCCGGCAAAAAACGTTGGTATATGTATATTTAGACGGCCCGTAATAAGACAACTGGGGGTTCTTATTGTCCGTGCAATCAGTGGGTTTGTCCAGAACATGCCCCAGATATTTGCGTTGAGTGTCCCTCATAATAGTTCCATCAAATGAAGTAAATTGGTTTTACATTTTGTGATAAAGATATTTATGATGTTTACATAACATATCACGTAGATTGATTTTGCCGCCTTAGTTAAGTAAAAATTTTACCGCACGCCTGTATTTTTATCGCTATTTTAATCCTTATTATCGAAAAGTCATGATAAAAAGATTCACTTTAGACAGTCGAGTTGTCAAAATGCAGTGGTACCAACCAAATCCACTGCCTGTTGCATCAAATCATATTTTTTAAATAAAGTTTTCTAAATATTTTCTCGATCACAAAATCTAATATAATTGTCATGCGTTAGGGCGCGTTCAGTGCTCGAACGGCAAATTAAAAAATGTATCAAACAACATTATTTGCTAACTTTTGACAAATAACATGCAGTATTAAAAATTCTTGTTTCCTATTGAAAAATCAATTCTGACCTTGAAATTTCCTCCGCTGTCACGAGCAAATAAAAACAGCAATGTCATTTGTGACATCACATGATATCAAGTAACTTCTATTTAAACATATTTTTGAAAATTTTTGGATTCAATTTTCAACCAATCAAAATTAATCCTTTTATGTCACATGTATCGGGATGTCCAATCAACATTTGATATACTGATAACTACCCCGGAAACACCCCGGCTGTCACCTGACTTAATGTCATATCACTGCTTATGTAAAACTTTTGACAGTTTCAAATTTAATTTTCGAAATGTCATGATTTGGAGAACTAAATAGTGAAAATATAGATAAATTGGAAACAAATTCAGCAACTTCTGCAAGCTCATTTAGTTTCTCAAATTGTACTTTCAATAATTGTTCTTTTAATAAATAAATGTTAACGTTAATTTAAAAAGCCAAAAATTTTCTGACCAAATATCCTACGGACAGAGATAAATCCTCATAATTTTATTAGTTTCCTCGAGCACGTTTCTTTAGGTAACATACCAAGCAACGTGCTCTCGGAAACTAATAAAATTATTTCGTGATTATCACTGTCCTAGGGATATTACTACTGATAACTATACAGTGAACGTAGATAATGCCTGTAAACTAAAAGCTGGGATATGCGTCTACTCTACCCGAGAGTTTCTCGATATTGTCTGGTGGATCTACATTTTTACTTTATTGACATCGCAGCACAACATATTGTGGGGAGCAAATAGCAAATTTTAAGTAAAACTCGTTCTAGACGAAACATTTGTTGGTGTGTATGTTGTATTGTGGCAATAAAGCACCATCTATTTATCTATCATAGAAAAGAGCAAGAAAAAAATGACAAATTGTAAGAAGCGTTGGATCATCCTTCACTACAGATTATACCGCCACTCACGATACTTGAGCACACAATTTTGACCATAGACAAGAGAGACCATAGACAAGAGAGACTATAGATCGGCAACTCTCGTTAAATTTTTCGGAACAAATCAGCGCCAGTGCAGGTGTAGTTTAGAAACATTCAAACGCGGGCTTTTTAAAAATTTTAAACGAAGATAGAATTCTACAGATATTTGTAGCGCCTGTAAAATTATCTGTAAATTTGTAAGCATATTATCATATACGGCTACAGATTTACAGAGAACTTTATATTACGCTACAAACATGCAAAGTGTTCAATTAATATTTTCAGTACGCATATGAGCTTCATAATGAACTGTCAACTAGATTGACAAGCCGATGATTGCTATTATCCTATTATTTACCAAAGATTAAATGATAATGGCAATTCACCGTATTGTCGATACAATTCTTCCAAATAAATTCAAACTCGTGTAGCAAAGGAGTCCAATAGTTTGCATATCTGTTTACTACGCCATCGTTCTCACATATCATTGAACATATTGAACTTTAATTTATAACATACTAGCAATGTTGTTGGAACACCTCTTGTCTGTTCTGCCTGCTTTGCGCAAGGAGTCAATCATTGAAAAACTGCTGAAGCGGATATCACAGAATCTGTAGTTCCAATTCACTTTGGTTACATCCATGTAGTAAACTTTCAATCCCTACTCTCTTAAACCAACAGCTATAAAGCTTTAACAGCAAACTTAATTCTTCTACAAAACAAGTTTTTTCTATAAGATTAAAAAACGCTGTCATTTCGTATTTTTATGATGTTTGATGTTGTATCAACGCGTTTTGACATGCAAACGTCAAAACTGTTTGTCAATACATTCTATGAGAACAAATATGAAATTAGGTTCACAACTGGTGGCGCTAAAGCAGGTGTAGTTTGGAACTATTAAAAATTTTGACCTTGGGTATATTAGTGGACCCCCCGTGATTTTGACACATGCACAATGACATTTGCGTCAAAATTACAAGCACAATGATAAATGTGGGCTTTAATACATTATGATTATATGAAACGTTTTTTTTTTCATATTTACATACCAACTTTTGATTGATTCTTGAATGAAAACAATAGCATTATTAAACCGGTTAAAAATACATGTTTAGAAACTCACATGAATATAATACCAAAGCCTGTTTTTCTCCTCACATCAATTCGTCTATTACCAGCAACATTTATTTTGTAAAAATGTCCAGACTACAAATCTGCTATCTGTCAACAAGAAACTGTCACCAGATATACACAAGCTTCCTTAATGTCTGAGTGGGCGTAGGTATTTTACGGTTTCTTGTCACAAATTAATCACTTTACGAAGAACATCGCACTCAGTTTATTTTAGAATATTTTTATTTGTGTATGTATTTTGAGTATATTAGAATAGACTACTTATAATGGTATAAATGTTAAATGTGGTGACATATGCATCTTCAGGTGCTTGAAAAAGTTTCCAAAATTAATATAAAAATGTAGATTACAAAAATGCTAATTAAGCACAGTTGGATCGCAATTTAATCTACAACGAGCACCTCATTGTTTTCGGTACATAGGCTCAAACGATCCCGCGTCTCATCAATGGCCCAAACGATCATCATGGCTATTTTTGAAACGCCACGCGAGCGGAAAATTATAAGTGTACGAGGTGGGCAGGACGCAAGGATGCCTATTACGCTGAGAATATCGCAGCAACAGCATCTATCTGGCTGCTGCCAATAGAACCACGGATTCATCGCCAACATTTCCCGATAGTGTTTTGTTGTTGCCGAGCGCCATTAACGACCGGTACGGAACGAAGCGGCGCGCGGTTTACGAATGTAAACATTTATGTGTTTTTGATACTTCGAATTTATTGCTGGCGCGCGTAAAAATACCATACACGGAACGAGGCGAAAATTGCTCCATTTCTAAACGAAATTTACTTCGTTGTATTGTCTATTTGGTTGTTTCTGTTTGGTTTTACTGTCCTGAATGGGAAAGTGTAACGCTTTATCTCAAGGAAATTGGAAAAAAAATATATGTGTAGCGTGTGTTCGGTTTTACACGCAAGATAAAAAAAACGAATGCTTTGATCGGCACTCTTTCAGATGATAATATTTTCCTGTTTGTAAGCTATGAAAATTTTAGATTTTTGTCTACTAGTCAGTTAGTAAAAATTTAAATAGAAATAATTTTCTTGGTTAGACACCATTGATCTATTGCACCACTTGTTACTGTTTTAAAGTGTCAACAAAGATTCTTCATTGTTTGACAAATAGAAGTAACCTTTTGAGTACCCACTGGCTAACTATTATCTGGCATTGAAGCTACATACTACATTTTTAAGGTTTGACCACCTGTCAATATGTGATGAACTTTAAAAGCTAGCTTTAATCGGTAGGTTATTAAACGATGATTTAGTCTTTTGTGGTTGAAAGACATCAAGCAGCCAGTTGTAACATTTCTAAGGATTGACCACCTTTCAGTCTGTGAAAAATGCAATGTCCCAATCATGAAAAAATCAGTGGTATCAATCAATTTTCAAAAAAGGCTCTCGAGATGACCAACTACACAAAATTTGCAACTTCACCAGCTTTCTCAAAAATCTTTGAAACGGTGTTAGCTGAAAGAATGTTGCTCTTTTTTTTGACAAAACCATTATCCACACAAACACCACTATGATGTTCTCTATCAGCGATTTATCGAAGATTCTCGCTTGTATGTCACACAATTCTCCTGAAAAAATAGAGTACTAGCGACTACAAACTTGACCACAACGAACATTTCAATAACCTTAAACTTACTATACGTGGCATAACGCAAAGTCGGTAATTGGTCTTCGTCAATTCATGATAAAGTTGTTACAAGTGACCAAGTTTTTGGGAGGCATTTGGACTCTGTCCTTACATAGTGGCCTCATGTTGAGCATCTCTTCTTCCGGTTATCATCTGCCACCTATGCGATATCCCATACTTAAAACCTACTACCAACGAAGCAGCTAAGTTCACTTTATTCTAAGGCTATACATAAACTACCACTATGAGGCGCTTCAATGCATATCTCTAAGATTCTAACCTTGAAGAAAATGGTTGTCCCAAAGAACACTTTCTATAAACTTCGCTTTCTTAAATTTGTTTTGGGATCAGGATACATTGGGTGGAGTATAAAAACTTCTACTGATGATTGCTTCATCATATGACGTCTAATACAGCAATAAATCGATCTAAAAGAATCCATGGGGTTAACAGTTTGCTAAAAATGAAAATATGGATATAAATTGCCCCCAATCATTGAACATCAAAATTGCAGTTATAGGAAGTAGTGCATATCAGCATATACACAAATACATATAGATTCTGTTCTTATTCGACCAGTAGCTCTTAAATAGAGCTCAGTTACGATATAGATTAGCATTTCAGTTAAAGGTCGTATGGCAAAGCTGCATTTTGCCAAAAATTGGTGATGAATATCTTGGCGAAATCAAATTACTTGGGTAGATTGAGCAGCATCTAAGCAGGATTTGAAAACCAAGTTAGAAATAAGGTCGCATCATTAGCAACTCTAAAACTTAATTGAACACAAACAGATATGCATGTTATCCGAAATTAAAATTAGAGAATTAATTAATAAACTCCTCTACGTCATCTGCTTCGTTTGTTTAAACATAGTTTGTCTAAAAGCCTGCATTGTAATTAATAATTTCATTTATTTTAGTTTTCGTCGACGTCAGTGCAATATCCATCGATTTTAAAGCAATCTCTACGTTATTTCGTAGCAAAACTTCGCAACAGCAGGAGATCGAATCAAAAGAATGCAAGCATTTTATCTAATAAACGAATTCAATTTTTAATCAAGAATTCACTATAAAGCATCCAGCAGCATCCGGAAACGTAAAAATTTTCAATTAAATCCGATGTTTCAAACTGACATCTGTTTGTCTTGGACGCGTCAGCTCGTGACTTTTCTTCCTTTTTATTATTTCAACCTGTTCGTTCGGGCGCTAAAGTGGCGAACCGCAAAATGAACACTCTGAACAAACAGAGATCCCGCTTCGCTGTCGGCTATTTCGTGGCCGTCACACTGAAAAAATCAATGTAAGTCAACATACTGGGCTTATAGCAACGCGGGACGTAGGACATCCGCACAGCTGCAACGTTTAGATTTGAAAAGGGAATTCGTGTTATGGTGCATAAACCGAGCAAAAAGTTTAGTGGAGTAAATTGGGTTTATGAAGTTTGTGGATGGAATGTTTAATTGAATCAGTTTACGTTTGCATCGTCAGGTGAATGCATTTTTAATAACTAAAAGCAGCTAGATTAAAATAAAAATATGTATCTCTACTCCGCCAAAATATTTTAACCACGCCATATTGTAGACACAGCTCACTGAGTAAATACATATTTCGTTAAATATTTTTCTATTATCTTTTTGTGTTTTGTACTACGTTTAAACAAGAAAATCAGTTTTTTTTAACTATTTGCTTGTAAAAATGGATCCACAGCCTAATTCAAGTAGACTATCAACATCGCCGCCTAGAAAACGTGCTACTTCGACGCGTGGACATTTGCACAGGAAAAGCATATACTGAACAAATACAGTGAAACCTGTCTATAACGGACACTGTATATAGCGGAATCCTGTCTATAACGGAAAAATTATTCAGTCCCGACTGAGCCTTATGATACGGACATGTAAACAAAACCTGTATATACCGAAACCTGTCTAACGTGGAAACGGAAAATACACACATACATATAAAACATAAGAAAACCTCTATATAACGGAACTTGTAAAAAATTATGTATTAATTCCTACAATCTGATATGGCAAGATTTCTACGTCAGCGGTTAAATGGCTTTACATATGCTATTGACGAAAATTTCGCATAATATTTTCAAACAAAACTCGGGGAATTACATTTTCCAAAACAGACAGATGTACTGCTATAGTTAGGCAAAAAGTATTAGATGCATTTAGGTGACCGCCGTCTTTCCTTAATTTTCAAGCCGGACTCAGTTTATCACGGAACCCTGTATATAACGGCCGTGTATAATTTTTGTGATACGGGGAAACCGTGTTATAAGCCTTTACTGCACATTAAATTTTGTATAAATTATCAATAACCCTGTCCAAGCCGGAAAGTTTGATTACGACCGTGCGATTCCGGTTTATACAGGTTTTACTGTACAAGAAAATAGTAATCCTGCAATAAAGAAAACACAGATAACACTGCAAATACTCCAAAATCACGCCACTTCCGTTCACCTGAAGTAAATACTTGCAGAGAAAAACTCAGTACCTTATCAGTTACATCCAAGTATGATAATAGCTATAAAGTTCTTTATGATAATGAAAAAATAAAATTTCAAAATTGAACAATGGGCCTTGTCTAATCAATAGAAATTGAATATGGAGAAAACTAATTTTATATTGTTTAGGGCTGTTAGGCAAGATATTCCACCTACCATACTTGTTGATAACGATTTTGTACAGCTAAATAACACAGTAAAGTTTCTAGGCTTGGTTATCGATAACAAATTAAATTTTGACGGTCATGTTTCTTTCTTATCCGAAAAGCTTAATGGTATATGTTATTGTTTGAAGATTCTAAAACTGTACCTGGATAAGCACACGCTCAAGTGTATCTACTATGGCATTTTTGTTGCAAATTTAAAATTTGCAATTTTAGTTTGGGGAAATGCTTCGGATTTTATAAGTTTTTGTTATACAAAAGCACGCTATGCGCATAATATTCAACATCCCGTTTAGGGAATCGTATAGAGGTAAATTTAGAATGAATAGGATGTTAACCTGCGCAGGAATATACCTTTATGAATGTCTAATTTTCAACTTTAAACATAAAGGTAAATTGGTTGAATATGTTCCTAATCATACACATAATACCAGGAATAAATTATACAATTACCCCAAACATAAACTCAAGCTTTTTAATAGATTACATAAAAATATTAGAGACAATAACTATAAGATATTTACTACAGAGGTCTTTAATTTATTAATTAGAATTGAACCTTATACAATAAGTGAGTTCTTTAATAATTTTAATTTAATAATTAATTACCCTAATTTTTACTCTTGAATTTTCTATTGTGTTGATCATTTGTATTTTCTGTACTTTTGTTGCTATGATCAATCTTCGTTTGTATTACTTTAGGTGGTAGAATAAGCTAGCTAATATAGTTTTCTTTTTTGTAGTATTTGTAGTGTTTTCTTATTTGTTAGACTGGTTTCAACCACTTCTGTATTTTTACATAGTGTATTTGTGTATTGTGTTTGAAATAAATGCTTATATTATTATTATTATTATTAAAATATTTGTCTTCAATATCAAAGTATAGAAATGAGCAACGCCCACAAATATGTGTAATGCAAATATAAAAATACATATTAAAATTATTGTGCACTTATTTTTTATAAATGTGTTGTATATTTAAATTAGATATGGATGTGTAAATAAGTACATACTTGTTTGTTAAAAAATATAATGAAAAAAAATAATTAAAATTTTATTGTTATTCATCATTTAAATTTACCATTTACTCCCCTTAATAAAAAACAGCGGTAAATAATAATATATTAGTCCATTGACTTATTCGTTAGGTAGGTACTTTTTAAGTTAGAATTTCAAAAGAACACACTAACAATAGCGATAAGTAAAATTTTACGACAGGACATTAAACCTATTATAATAAAAGTGAACAACGTAAAATTATGAAAGTACAAAAAAGAAATTTACGAATAGACATCACAATATTGTATACGGAACCAATTTTTATGACAGAGTGGAGCAATAAATCTAAATATGTCTGTTTGAAGAATACAGGACTAATGAACTTGATTACTCGATCAAGTAAACCTATTTGACCATGTCCTAAATATTTCAATCACAAAGTGATCCGTCCTGTTAAATTACGATCGTCCTAATTTCTAATTCTAATTAAAACGAATTTAATTGTTCTTCGCAAATCAAATACGAGATCAAACAACAAGTGTAAACTGATTTAAACTATTTTTTATTTAGAACAATAAGTACAAACACATTTAACGCTGCACACGGAATGAAAATATTACCGTAATTTTTTCAGCAATACCTGTAAAATATTTCTGAAATAAATCACGTAAATAACCGTCATATACATATCCGATTATATATTCGCTCATAAAAATCAAATTCTTATTACAAACATCCTGAGAACGAGATTATAATGTTTAAACCATGAACAATGTGTACTTCTAATGGTCAATAACGATACGAATATAGCAAAATATTAGTAATTAAATCAATCAACGGCCAACAGCTGTCTAACGCAAGCCAGTTATTTGCAGATTGACGAGCCAGCTGCCTCCTGGCTGTATATATCGAGCTAATCTAACTTGTAAGTCTTACCAAACATCTCTAATCCCCGACTAATTTCACAAACTTGTTAATTAAGTGTTGAGAGAGAATTCTCTCTCTCTATCGTCACGGTATCAGTTTAGAGAATGTCATTAGCAAGGGTGTAGCGCCGGCAATTTAGTATATTTCCTCCTAGACGCAGTTTAACCCGAACTTTAATACAAACAAATCCGTGCGTGTGACCCTACCAGATAGCCGGTGTAAAAACGAATCGTGTCCTAAAGAAACATGCACATAAGGCTGTGTCAAGTCAACAACCTCACTGGTAAAGTTTTAAAAAAGTTCCTAACTGCTCACTGAACGTAGTTTATATGAGGATTGAGGAACAGCAACATCAAACATAACCTATAATCGCTACAACCATAATATAATTGTAATATGGATTTGTTTCGTGCTTTTTCTATTCATTAATGCAAAATATTAGTTAACAAAGAATTTTTGACAGTAGTTGAAGCGGTAGTTTCGTCTGATGATGATAGTAGTATTTATGAATTTGACGTTTTTGTGCGATTTGTTGACTGAACGCGTTCTGGCCGGTTCGGGCACATTTCAAATGTGACCACTATTACCAATCAGCTGATCGGTCGCAATCGTTTCGCAATTCTGAAAAACGTTCTAATATTGAATGAGTAGGACCCGATTGTTTGAACAACCCTGAAGAAGAAACAGAACGAAGGAATGTTGGCAGCTATCCCTCTGCATAATTTATGGTCTTACTATAAGTTATTTCACGTGTTTTAAAGTGATTACCTCATGAATTTTTAACGTCGCCGTCGCACACAGTGTACAGGTACGAACACACGAACTTGCATTTCTAGGTAGAGCTACATATCTAATGGGAGTGCTATAAATGCATCTGGTAGATTAGGGGTGGGTAATTATTTATGATAATTGAGATACCTTGCTCCGTCCCCCGTGTGTTTATTTGTATATGTATAACTGTGTCAAAATATGTATACAGTAGACCCTCAATTTACGCGGGGGTTACGTTCTTTGGAAATAGCGCGCAAATGGAAACCGCGTAAATAGAACTATTGTATTAATTGATATGTAGGAATTAGGTTCCAATAATAGACTATGAAAGTATGAAATACATATATATATTTTAATAACTCAAATGAAACTAATATAACATGAAATATGGTATTTCTAGTGTTTGTACATACGTGCAATTAGTCTCTTTTAAGGTAACTTATAATTGATGTTTGCTTATTCTTATTTTTCAAACTGTTGTAGAGTTCCCTGTATGGACTTATAGCTTCTTCAATTTGTCGCTTAAATCTTAGACTACGCTCCATCACTGGATCATTTTCAACTAATATGGCCTCAATTTCTTGCGATAAGCTAAAAACTCTGTCTAACGCATCCATCTTTAATCGTTTGGGTGGCAGTACATCATCATCGTTGTCTACTTCATCTTCGTCGTTTTTTTCTAACATTCCTATTAGCTCTTCGTTTGTTAGCTCTTCATTATGAGACAACAGAAGCTCTTCTATATCCGTGGTGTTCAGTTCTTGAACAACACCCTCAACAAACTATTGGCTTAAGCTAGTGATTTCCTCTACCTCTTCACGTAGAATTTCGACTGTTACATTTTGATTTATATCAGCATCTGGCAATAAGTTTTTCCAACATCCGCTGATGGTAGTAGATTTAATCTCCTTGTAAGAGTCTTTTATAACTGCAATGCAGTCACCTATTGTGTAATTCTTATACGCGTCGGTAAGTGTCAGAACTGTTATTTTCCACGTCGTTTAATATTTTTTTAAAACATCTGCGAGTATAATACGCCTTAAATGTTGCAATAACACCTTGGTCAAGAGGTTGGAGTAGGGACGTCGTATTTGGTGGTAAAAAGGTTACATGAACATTAGCGTGTGCGTTCTGGAGTTGTTGAGTTGGATGACCCGGAGCGTTATCTATGATAAGTAAAACTTTAAATGCTAAGTTTTTTGCAGACAAATAACGTTCAACATCTGGTACGAAACAATTATTAAACCAATCCATGAACATTTGAGCAGTAACCCATGCACGTTGGTTTGCACGCCAGTATACAGGTAGATTGTTCTTATCTTTATTTTTCAAAGCAAGTGGATTTAACGCGCGATAAACTAAGAATGGTTTCATAAAACAGTCTCCACTAGCATTACAGCAAAATAACATGGTCAGGCGATCCTTAGCCGTTTTAAATCCAGGCGCAGTTTTTTGTTGTTCTGATATAAAAGTGCGTTTAGGCATTTTTTTCCAGAACAAGCCCGTCTCATCGGCATTAAAAATTTGTTCCGGTTTATAGTCATTTTCTGTAATAAATTTCATGAGTTCTGGTGGAAATGTCTTTGCTGCCTCATGATCGGCAGATGCAGATTCGCCCGTTAGTTTTAAGTTATGCAAACAATGTCTTTTTCTAAATCTATCAAACCAGCCTTTGCTAGCAGCGAAATCATTGATTGTATCAGTTCCACGTTGGTCTTTCCGCAGAGTAATGTCATGATATAGTGACTTAGCTTTTTCACGTATTATAACATTATCTAAGGGAATTATTTTTGATGTTTGTGTTTCAATCCACAACACTAGAGGCTTTTCCATTTTTTCAATGGCTTCATTACGTGAATACGACGTTGTTTTTGTACTTGCAGAAGCGCTAGCAATTATGCTAGCTTTTATTTTTTGCTGATGTTTTCTTATTGTGCGAATAGATGATTCATTCATTCCATACATTCGACTTACAGATGCACAAGTTTCACCTCGGGACAGTTTATCTAAAATCGCATTCTTCTCCGACAATGTTAAAACTTTTCGTTTTTTTGTAATCTTCCGCACACTGTCTTCCTGAGAACTCATTGTTAATTAAAATAAATAGTCGTACATAAACACACAACACAACAATTTGCAGTTTTTGTATAGTAATAACACAGTAGTTAGATACACCGTTCCAGCACTTTCAGCTAACTGATCAAATAGTGTACAATATAACTAATACTATGCGCGTACAAACAAAAAAAGTAAACCGCGTATAAGTGAAGCCGAGCGCGTAATTTGAAAAATAGTTAGCAGAAACTAAACCGCGTATAATCGAAACCGCGTAAAAAAATTGAGGGTCTACTTAATTATTATTAGTGCAATATGTATACAGGCTGATTCATTTTCGATCCTCACCATTGCGATCTCGCTTATTATTGAAGATAGACGGTGGGTTTAAATTTGGCAAAGTTGATTATGATTCTGAAAATGAAATTGACTTAGAACAAATGACGTTCAAGATTTTTGAAAAAAATGGAAGTACGCGTAAATGAAGATCGATGTTAAATAAGGTAGCCATGAAATTTTGAACTGGCAATTATCGTTGCATTAGTAACAGGAAAATGATGTTAGAAGAGAGACGAAGATCGAACTGAAGTACAACTATAGGGAGTACAATATATTTATAATTGTACCCTTAACAGCGACAACCATACCATACCGTACCATTTTTCTAAATCTTAATAGAAAAGTCGAGTATGGATCGTTTGCCAAGCTGCGTAATGTTTATGCTGACCGAGATTAGGATGGAAATTAACGAGATATTTTACGAAATGGTAATTTGAATTTGCCTTTTTGCAAAGTTCATCTAAATTTTGTAAATTCTTTGTAACAATAAATTAGAATAGCAATAACAACAATATACAGAAAGCCATAAACTAGTAATTACACTAAATGTTCAAATATGTCGCCATTTGCAATAATGCACAATCGTGCACGATTTTCAGGCTGTTTGAACTGCTCTTTGGATAATTGTCCTATGAATTACGTTGAAGGTATTTTCGAGTCTATATCAAACTTCTGCTATGGTATAGGGTAGTGGCACCAGTCTTGAATATAAAACCAGTAATGGACACTTTACACGTTAATGTCTAAATTAATGCACTTATAAATAATAATATACAAACTTTTTCTTACAGCTTTCCTTATGTTTTATTGGTGACTGCGATTAACAGATGGCGTCTCGATCGTAAAATTCGACAGTTGAGATGATCACTTGTTTGGAGTCTACATGCTTGGCCAAATTTTAAGCGTAATTGTTAAGATCGCTTTTCATCTGCTAAAACGATCAAACTGTAAGTGTTTGTTTTTTCCGAAGTTTTATTGTTTGTGGTAGTGAATAAGGTATGTATTTAGCCTTTTATTCACTCAATAGTGTTAGAGTTTGTGTTTTAGATTATCATGGGTGTCCATGATAGGATCTCAGATTTTATATAAGTACCCTAAATGGAGACGGTGTCCATTTAAGGAAAACTTGTATTTTGGGTGTTTTTGTTTGTTATTAAACATGCATGAAAAATGCTTTCGCTTGATCTAAATTACATTGTGAAACAGAATACCAGTATTGGACATGATGTACATTTAGGGATACTTAGGTATGTTCATTACCGGTCCTTGAATTTAATTATTTCTTTTAGTTTCTTACACAATGGATAAAAGAAAAATTTGAAAACTTATGAGTGAAAATATGGCAGCAGCCTTAGCCGCATCAAAAGCAGGGCAAGCAGCAGAAGCAATTATTTTTAAAATATTTCTTCAAATAAGTCCGGCAGAACGTGAAAACCATTTCGCAAAATTTCGTTTTTTTTCCGAATATCTTCGAAAATTGTCAAAATGTTTTAATTTTTGATGATGCATATTATTTGTCATTCAATCGCCCAACTTTTTTCTTATTTAACAACCTCTGTAACTATTACCTTTTTCAACTAGAGCAACAACTATAAAAAAATTATTGAAACACTGTAACAAAGCTTGTTGAAAAATGTATAATAATCGAAATATCCTAGACGTTCTTCTTCAACATAATTCTATCTACAATATCACCGATGATAAACCGAATTTTAACCAGAAATCAAATTCTATTTTGTACCAGCAGTATTAATTCTCAAACTAGCAAAGTTTGGGGGCTCAGCAACCCATCGATCACCTGGCCGACAGATCAACCACTTTACCAATCTCTCTACTCCACCAACTAACTAACTCAACGACCAGCCAGCATAGCTGCTGATTTATGTAGGCTTCCTCAAAAATGTTTAATGTTGTTGTTAATGTTACGCTCTCGTTGCGAACAATACAAATATGTACAGTCAAAATGGCAACTCTGTAATGATCGTTATTTTTCGCATAAGAATATTTTAGTGGAAAGGCTAAAGTAATTCGCTCTTTAGAAAACTTTAAACGTTATTAAGGATACATTTTAATATTTTGAAGATATACTTAGTGATATTAGAAGAAGAATTACACCCACAAGGAGTAATTTGTTCAACTTCATTAAGAATGTCAATTTTTATCATAGTTACTTTTTTTGCGAGAAAAAAATCTCTTACTTTTCTGCGAAGAGATTCATGTTCAGGAGAGCTGATTAATGCAGAAAAGTTTAATTATTGCGTGTCCGTCTGCAAAGGTTAAACGTAACAAAATGGCCAGAGTTCGAAGACTTCAAAATTATCACCGTCTTAGTGACTTTCACTGGGGTAGAATTGTTGCCTATCGAGATGTTGGTTTGTGCTATTAGCTGTCGTGTTAATTAATTGTACTGCAATGACGGTAATGCGTGTGTGTCGTGTGTGGACAGAAGAAAGTAGAGGAATACGAAGAAGACCAACTGGTCAATCATCAACGCTTGAAGTGGGGCAGAGAACGGCAACATTGGGAAGCAGAAAGCCATAATATCGTCTTCAGCAACGAATTGTTGAAATTCTGACCAGGTATGTAGGGTGGCCCTAGAAGGGTACGACGCCGACGTGGAGAGTGACGTCATATTGGGTTTGCTGTTGAGAGGCATGTACACAGGACTGCTGGAGTAATGGTTAGCGAGGCTATTGCTTACGGTAGCCGATCACCACTTCTGTTTATTGAAGGCAGTATGATAGTTGTGTATTATGCTGATCATGTCCTACAAACCACTTTTCTAGCGTATCTAGATGGCCGTCCACACGTCCCTTTTCAACAAGACCACGCACATCCCAATATTTCTCATCAAACTATAGACTTTCTCAAAGAAGCAGGCATTAATGTTTCGCCGCAGCCACACCGTTCCCCAGATTTAAGCCCCATCGAACATGTGAGGGTTTCATGGTGAGGAGGGCACCATGCTCCACAAACTTTGGCGCAGTGAAGATCAAGTTGCTTAGAACGAGGTGCCACAAGCAGATATCGACCATATCATTTTGTCAATGCCTAGACGTGTACAGGAGTGTACTCAGCTATGGGGTTGCCAAACACATTATTAAATTTTTTGCGTATCACATGTCAATAAAATTTCTTGCAAATGTTATCGTCTTATATTTGATCACATTCCCAAAAGAATCAAGTTAAACAAATGATTACTGCTTGCTGTTGTATATAATGTAGTATCTACAGAATTAACTTGCAAACCCACAAAAGGAAGTTGAGTTACATTTAAACCGCGGAAAGATATACATGATGGCGGTACCTATGTAAAGTAGCTGTCAAGATAATGTCAAAAATAGAAGAACCTCACAAAATAAATTCTGATTACAACCGGATTACACGAATTCGTAGCTTATCTGACGACTGTAGTAAATAAATTATTGCCGCAGAGAGCGCTTTAATTGAATAAAATTGCAAAAAATGCTAATTATTCCGCAGAGAACTCAAGCGCAACTCAATTTTATCGTACGATATGTAGCTGTTTAAAGTGGCGTACGATGATCTAACAATAAATCATAAAAATTGTGAACAAAATTGTTTATTTTTTCTTTCTTTTCATAAAATTTAAATTTAAGTTTTCAAAATCAGGTTGGTTTAGACCAATAACGTCTGAAGAAGGAACATATTTTGGGGTAAATAATTACACCAGTACCTACATCTTTTTATTAGTACTACTGCTACGCCACTGCATAATTATTATACGTACTCCCGAAGTCCCATAGCCTCCGCTCGCATATCCTTCATTGTAAATCCGCTTTATTAATGACGATGTCCGTCCCATTAAAATTCCGCCGGTTCAGTGTGTGTAGCGGTC
The DNA here is from genome assembly GCA_004785975.1 of Popillia japonica. NCBI lineage: Eukaryota > Metazoa > Arthropoda > Insecta > Coleoptera > Scarabaeidae > Popillia > Popillia japonica. The sequence goes on from SMLS01063941.1 coordinate 20,115, forward strand.
CGGTATTCCGAAGATTAGCATAATAAACGTCATCTGTAATCTTCCCGTAGGAGTTTGAACACTCCAGGCGTATCGGATACATACACTGGTATCAGACGACGCACACCGTGTGTCATGCGAACAAGATAATAATGAAGAGACTATTGGGGATGTGCCAGAAGCGGACACCAGGACAGGGGTTATCGCGTTAACTCGCGACTGGGAAAAGGACTACTTAGTGTGTATGTTATGTACCGATAGAAAGAGGCAAACTTTACCACCGCTCGCCTGTCGAGTCGAGTTGAGGAAAACTTTTCGGGGGAAATTTATTCTTGTCGAAAGGATGAATTGAACGTGTCGGGCGCGATAAAGTAGATTTTCATGGATTAGTTTGTGTATTGTGTTCTAGTAACGTTATTCGAGTTAAAGTTTCAAGGGCGAAAATTTAAATTTGGACGGTTTCGATTTTAGTTTCGTTAAAATAATAAAGTATTGTAGCACGCAATATAATACAAATGGTAGATTTAATCTCATTCTAAACTTTGGCGCCTAACGCGAAGCCAACATTTAAAATTTATAGTTTTCAATATTCAAAATATGTATGTTTGTCGAGTGCCAACACATGAATTTATTAACTCGCACTTTTAAATTAATGCAAATAGATTTGATTCCAAACCAGGGTACAAACCCTCCTTGACCTATACCGCAATAGCACAGCGTCATTTTTTAAGAAACACCGTCCGAACAACTTATCTTCGTAGGGACCAGGAAAGCTCCCAAAATCATATTAAACCCGAATAGATAATAGATCTAGTAGGTGTATTAAAACCGAACCGGTTTAGCTCGGAATAAACTCCATCGACACCGTAAGGAGTACACTTGATGCATTAATTAGATGGTTTTGCTGTTGTCCCGGAATAAATCAATTTGCACCGGATGGAGGATCTCGGGTTCACTTTAATTTTCAATTACGTTCTGGTGTCGCCTCCGCATTTTAAAGACATTTACCCTAACAACCGCGAAAGATAAAATCTACCAAACGAAATTAACCTCGATGTAATCCATCATTTGTCCTCAATGTTTTGGTTCCTTCGATTTTATTGGCTAATCGAATTTGTTTGACTAATTTATATGGCGACGGATTTGTTATCGGTGAAAGCAGATTGCGATTATTTACGTGGGTCAACGCAGAGAACTAATTTACTTAGTTTAAAGTTAGGAATATTGATTAATTACGTTAATATCTATGTATGTACATATTTATGCATTATCAAAACAAATGAAGGAACGTGGATGTATGTGTAAATGCCACTCATAAGAATCGAAAAAATAAACGGCTAAAGTGTTTTAGAATTGGAGAAACTATAATCAAATTGATACTCGAGAAAACCCTTAACAATTATTTCTGATGAAATTTTTGAAGGAAAAATGGTGTAAAAGACAGTAGATAAGAAAAGATATTGCAGTGAGTAAAACAAGATTGGGTATAGTAGCGAAGTCAAAAACAAATAGTGAGGAAAACTATTCGAATGCACTTAAGGAAAAAATCAGGTATGAAAAAAATGATATATAATATCTAGAGAGTAACTCAAGAATTACTAGTAGTAAGTGAGTATTAAGTACGGTGCCAAGCTTTATCAAGTTTGCATAAGGATGCAAAGGAAAGTTTGCAGCGGTATATAAGCAGTATATAACAAGCTGTACACATACACTAGCGACCATAAATGAAGGATCACTGGTCTACCGGCATAATTACTCCCTCTTTTGATCTGTTTCACTTACCGTAATAAAATAGAAACTCTCCTTCCTTCTTGGAATATCTAAGGAAATTATAACCACATGTAAAAGAGATGCTATTATAACAAAAAACGTATAAATTTTATTCAAATTGATTTATGGCCACAACCATTGTTGAAGTATTCTTTCGTAAATATTTACTTAAGCTGGGTTGTATTATATTGTGCATGTAATGGGGGTGCTATTGTCGAACATTTATACAATTAGGATAGTATTTTGCCCTCTATCATGTATAAAATATATAAGTACAACTAGAAATAGTACGAGAAGGTCGTGAAACGTGCGTTTATGAATAAAAATTTAAAAAAAAGTTATATCATACCAAAACGAAGAGAACTAAGTTCGGTAACATAATAACTCTACATAGAGGAAAAATTCTTTACGAATAATAGCACACAAACTTAAATTAATTTATCGGGGAGTGCAAGTAATAGTTACGTTATTAGACAACCGGAAGCACGGCATCACTTTCCGGAAGACCCAAAGTGACTACACCGAATGAGGATTTAAGAATTACATTGGTTTCTAAACGAACCAGACGCCTAATAGCTCCAGAAATTCGTGCACTGTTAAATTAAGGCCACGCAAACCCGGTGTCGCTCACAACAGTGAAGAGGCGGTTAACGAAGCTGGAAGCGGTCGAATAGCCGCCAGAAAATCATTACTATAATCGCAAAACCATATCAAACGATTAGAAAGTGCCAAACAGCATAAAAATGGGGACATGAATATGTGGTCGAAGGTGCTATGAACGGACGAAAGTAATTTTCACGGCTTCGGTACGAATCGATGCACTTTTGTTAGAAGAAGAGTTGGGGAAAGGATGCTGCCGGAATGTTTTGCGCCAACTGTTGAGCATGGAGGTGTTTCTGTGCTAGGTTGGGGTTCATTTTCCTTTAATGGCGTCCGGGATTTGCATCGAATTGAAGGAATTTTGCAAAAATTATCGAGACATTTTGGGGAGTAAGATTAATTGGTGAGGAGTTAACCTTCCAGCAGGACAATGATCTCAAGCATACCTCCGAAGAGAGAGGTGTCCTCGTAAATATGGTTTGGCCGCCGCAATCGCCCGACATTAATTTCTTACAGTTGTTGTGGGATGAGTTAAACAGAAATGTACGACATCACTGCCCAACATCCCACAAGCTACTCTGGGAGTAATTAGTGAGTGCCTGGCAAACTATACCAGTAGATATCCTCCATAAAGTAGTCTCACGATTGCCACATATTTGCAAAAAAATACAGTCCAAAGACGGTTACTTTCAAGAATAATAAAATAGTAAATATTATTCCGTTCTATATTTCTATTATAAATATTCTTGTATTTTATAAGAAACAAATGTTTGTTTTATAAAAAAAATATATCTTTTCATTTGAATATATGTTTAGTTTCAAAAACCATGTAGCAGTTTATTGTAATTTCCGCAGTGATCCCTCATTTTTGGTCGGTAGTGTATGTATGAAACCATCATTTCCTAAAACGTTAAAATCCTTTGTCAATACAAGTACCAAATAAACAAATACACAAAGAACAAATTAAGCTGTCTGCAGACTATGGTCTTCGAGAAACATACATCATATAACAGATGAAATACTAAAATATGATGCAAACCACAGTTACAGAGAAATGTACTTATTGTTAGTCATTAAAAAGATGAAGAAACAGATACACCCAATTTCTGAGCAAAACCTGTTATTTGTCCCCTAAAGAAAAAGGAAGATGTAAATGTATCACAGAATTATAAAGACATGTTAAAGACTGTTAAACACAGACTACAAAATAGCGCTACTATGACACAGAAACTACATGTGTGTTAAGGCCACTTTACTGTCTAGGATTTTCTAAATACTTTTTTAAGTGGGAGTACAACAAATCAATACGTGATGGCGCTATTAAACAGACTTTAACTTCTACTAACTTGACCAACATAACTTACTTCTACAACTTCGTTTCCAATGATATACTGAACTTGTATTCAGATTCCGATGTTGGCCAATCTGCCAAAAGTACTTCTGCGCATCTTCTAGTATTAATTTAGAAATAAAAATAGGACAGGATCTAGTTTTTAAAATAGTGTAGCATCTAGTATAGTTTCAAAACTTGGAAACATGTTTGTGATTTACATGATACTTTTTCTGGCCATTTTTTCTATTTTACTAGATAATAGTGTAGAAAAAATATGAATCTTGCATCGTGTAAAGTGGCCTTTAGAGACTCCTGTATGGAGCTCTAATTTTTTTCCTATATAAAAAAGAAAAGATACAATTATATATATACGAGGGGTTGGAAAGAAAAAAATTGTACTTAGTGATTAAAAAGATATGTCAAGATATATCTTTGCTATGAGACAGATACTACAAGTGCGGTAAACGCTCCAGTATGATGACGTGTCATAAAGATTCCAATGCCCTAATAGCATAAAACCAATTTACGGAAATTTTGTAGGTTAATGAAGGACTGAGGTAAAAGAAAAATTATAGGGTGTTGCAGTAAATTGTCTAGAGAACATATGACTGCAAGAAAAGGTATATTACACCACAAAACAGCATATTGCGGTGGTTAACTCATTTGCAGAAATTTTCACTAAAAAGTCCGCGATGGTTAAACAGAGGGAATAAAGACCTAAAGACTGCAGGCATAAAAAATTAGAAGAAAATTACAGGAAACCAGATTAAATAATGCAAAAAGTAAAAGCAGTGCATGATCAGCTGCTCGTCTACGTAGCCATATTATACTTACAGCAATTTCTAACAACAATAAACCATAATAACAAGCACAGATGAAGATAGTTGCAAAAGCAACAGAGATGGCATTTACCGTATTAGCCAGTCATGGGTTAGACACACATAATGTACTGTGTGCAATCGATTAAAGAGAATCATAAAATTCCCTTAAAAGGACATATAAAAAGAAAAATAGTATACAAAACAGTAAGTACAAAAAAATATACAGTGCTACAATAATAATACATTATATTAAAATAAAAAAGTAAAATTAAATAAAAGTAAACCTATATAAACTCAATATGACTGAAATTAAAAAATGGCAATGTCTAAGAATAAAAAAAAGAAAAAAAAAACTAAAAATTAAGTCAATTTTAAATATTTTTGATAGTGGAATCAGAAATAACAAGAAAAACAAAAAGAAGCTACCTAATGAAATGGGTCTGGAAATAAATTATTGGCATTCCTGCACACGTGTGTGATTGGAGCCTTACACATAATATTCGTTCGAGTTCTTGGAACATAAAACGGATCTACAGATATCATTTTGTATTGAGGTATGTTAGTCCTGATACAAGAGAGTAATGCTGTTGAGTTAATTTCGTTGTTAATTAATTTTAGTAGAAATCTTCCGCTAGCTTCCTGTGTTGGCTGAGATAAGGAGCGAAAATTATTCCTTCTGAGTAATTGAGCATAGTCTGTACCGCGAAGAGAGTATATACCATCAATCTTGTAACACAAATATTTAAGAAAGCGCTTTTGAACTCTCTCCTAAAGTACAACTGATGCATACTCCAGCATGGAGCGTACAAGAGTATATGTATTACTAGAATCGGTATAAATCAAATCAACCTGCTGTCTATTTTCAAGTGATTCACTAATAAATTGAGTTACTTCAACCAAGTTAGTTGTGGTAGATCTATTGCTAACAAACCCATGTTGGAATTCAGATAGTTGAGGTGTGATGCAAGCAGGTAATCCGCCATATAATAGAATTTCAAATATTTGTGCACAACCGGAAAGAATAAAAATCGGTCTGTAGTTCTCCAAATTGGAGCGAATGCCCTTCTTAAAAACAGGAGTAATTCTTCCAATTTTCCAGAACTCTGGAAAACCAGAATTCTGAACAGAAATATAAAAAATAGTTGTGAGAGGCCCGCACAAGACAGAGGTACCACTACGAATAAAGAATGAAGGTAGAGCGTCATGTGGTCCTGGTTTCGTTTAGTCTTCTCATGGAACGTAAAACACTGTGTGAAAGAAGCTATATCAAGAGGATATGAATCCGCAACTAAAGGATGCCGAGCTGGAACAGTACTATACTGGAGTATACATCAGTAGAAGAAAATTAATGACATTAGATCAGTAATGCAGAATAAGGTGCAAAAGAAGGGAGTAGTTTGATGGTTACCCAGATTAGTGACAGGTATAATTTTTCCCCAATGAATTTATCATTTTAAGTAAGAATATACTTCTCAGTTTTCTCTGCAACCGAAATTATAGATAACTTCATAAGGGGATGCCTTTAGACAAATAAGAGACAAGAACCTCTTCACTTCAGGAATCGTTCATCTAATTGGACCAACCATTAGGAAGCAATTAAATTCCACGTAAAGTTTTCGTTGTACTCCAAACTATATAATACGCCTCCGTTGAAATGCATGCTGATAGATTGAAGTAGAAGTAGAAATAGTAGTCGTTCTTGAACGGAGAGGGGTAATTGAAAAATTGTTTTTGGTTTTGTTTCTTCAGTTCCCGACGCGAAAACTTATAATGGAGGATATTGTCTTTGCCACGCTTCACCGAATCACAGAGCGTTTATTTTACAAATACTCTCGCGCGGACGTCTTCAGGAAATGAATTTGTATATTAAGAAAGAAGATTATTAAAAATTCTTTTTATCGAGTTAGAGAAACGCAAATCCGTATTTAACGCAAGAACGGGCAACTATGTCGGGATAACATTCGAGTAGCCTCCGTTTTAAAACGGGAAATGAAGGCGTATTTTTAAAGATGTAATTCGCATAATTTATATAACATAATTTATGAAAAGAATTCGCAAGTTTGCACGAGCGGGAATTTGTGTGTGTTTATTTTTACAAACCTGATATCGTTGTCTGTACTGCGGCTGTCAGAATGACAGCATTGCAGTCGTTGTAGATCGGTTTATGATATTAAAAAATAAGCACAACACTTTTATAAACGAAAGATGCATATTTTTATATTGTAAGGAGGTTATGTATGTCGAATATTTTTATAATACTTAGTTCTAATTATAGAACGACCGTATGTAAGTAACACGATTTTGTTAAAGAATTGTGGTGATACATTATACAACGTGATTGTATAAAAACTGTCGTGTTCGAAGAAATCTATTTTGAGATGTGAGCAAATTGAATTTCCATATAAATTTCATGTTTCGGAGTAGATTGATTCAATCATATAGAGGATTAAAATAAATTAAATTAACGTGCCAGTTATTTGCTAATAGACATAAATCTTCAAACTTAAAACAAATCTGCACAGCATCTATAAATTTATGAATTTGCTCGTTACATCAGTTAACGACTCCCAGCTTGCGCAATAATCGAAAAGCACAGTTTTAAATCGAAGACCAATCAGCGGTAACAGGAAATGAAAGTTTAACGCTTCACTTCACTCAAAATTAAGGGAGATCAGTAATAGCAGCCGCCCTCTCATTCGGCGTGGGAGCTTTCGATCGTTTTGGAACTGAGAATAGCTAGAGGGAAAACTCAATCTGGACATCGTTATCGGGAGGAAATCTGTTAAAATTGTGCAGGTATGTACAGGCGAACTCCCTAATTGCAGGTCTATTATGCCAAACTAGGTCATGGGAATTAGGTCCTATCAAAAGCTTGGATTAAAATCTGTTTCTGTTTAACTCTTTTCTTAATAATGCTTTAAAGTGTTTTCTTAAATAAGTCTTGAGCATTAATTACATAATTGTTTTAAATTGTGAAATTGAAGTTGAAGTGTTTCAGACCTGCTACTTTATTCCAAATTACGGTAATAACACTTATGAATGATCCTCGTATAGTTATTAGAACCATCTAATGATTTAATAAAGATATTACAATTCTGATTTATTCCATGAATACCATTGATATTATTGGTCTGTGTCTTAGATCCAATACATATACATACATATATTTCTTAATGTTGCATAAAAAAATTCAACACCCTGTATACTATAAATCGCACTATTTCCATTTATATTTTGCAATTATACGTGTTTGAAGCGACCCTTGTTCAATATTATTCTAAAATCCTAGAACAATACAGTCAATAGTAAAATACACAATTTTGTCATTTCTTCAAATTAATCATTCGCTATTCTATATTCCTAAACATCTTAGAAACCGAGAGTATAATAAATGTTTTATCAGTTAAAGTCATAACATGTAGAGGGCTCTATTTAGAAAAAATGTGAAAATATGTATCTGAATTTTGACCAAACCTGTATGAGATAAAACAAGGTAACACTGACATATTTTCAAAATAAAAAAATTGTAGGAATTCGAAAAATTTTAGAAGAAATTTTATCCTACAGTACTTATAGTATGACAGAACTAATATATTACTTATGAACATAGCCACTAGATGGCATGAATTTTCTCCACTTCTAAACCTATTAATCCATTTGGCAAGATATTACCCAGATGCGCATATATTCATCTTCTTAGACAGGTAGCCAAGCAAAAGTAAATGTTCTAGTGCCTTAGCCTCACACATATGTATTTGGGTTGTAGCTAACCTGGAAATGTCTGCCAACTTTCTCCCCCAAAAAATGTAGTAATCCTGATAGCATTGTAAGACTAACTAGAGTCTTGCAAATAAATGTCTACAGTTTTAGATCATTGGATCAAAACGGGAGACTAATTTAAGAAATCTTGCATCTAAGTTGATTTGAAGTCTAAGATAATAAAGAAAGTTCATAACTCTTCCAGCCACAAAAGACCAAACATCTCCTGGATCTCAACAAATAACATCTTAGTTCTATGATGGCTTTATTCACTTGATAACTTTAGGAAGTATCACCTGAAGAAGATGGGAAAGATGGACAGGAATTACTGCAGATGTCAACGTCCACCGAAATCGTGAACATTTGGAACCAAATTGGGATATTTTATCCAGATAAGAAAGTTTATCAAGATAATCACAATGCTTAGGTACTATAGTCTATGTCACCCCAACTTCGAAGTATTGCTCTTATGGAGATTATACTAGAGTTTGCCAAATTTCCAGCAGCAGGGTTATTTTATTTTATATTATTATAGGTTGGCTATACATCAGATTGATCTTTCAATTTGACATTTACAATTCATGTTTACTTGTTCAGGTTAGAAAACTGTTTTAAATATGTACTTGCAAAATGTCATAGACACATTAATGCAAAGAGAGGTAATACACATAAATAAAACAAAATCTGTTGAACATTGTTCTTTAAATACTAATGTAATTTTACCTTGGAGTATAAAACATTTACAGTTTGTGTACAATTCAAACGTAAGACAAAATTGACAAATGGAAAATTATTTTCATAAATGGTCTCATGGATTAAGAGGGTGTGTCTGATGAAGTACCAGAAGAAGAGCCAGGAGAAAGATGAATAATAAATTCTTTGGGATCGTCTTGCATTTCGTCTAAACTCCACATTTCTTTCTCAACTAAAATAAAATTGTAAGAAAGAGCAGTTATAAGAAAGGCAATTGCTATACCATTTATTACATGTTTAATATAGTTTTGCCAATTCCGATCTGACACATGTTTATATCCTTCTTCGATCAAACTTGGTATTTCCTTCGTTTTAAAAGAAGTATTGTTGTGCTTGATATAATTTTTGGCCTGTGCCCATACCATTTCAATAGGATTCAACTTACAATGATAGGGCGGCAAACGCAATACTGTATGTCCCATTCTGGCAGTCGTTTCATCAAGAACATACTTATTAAAATGATGCTAGTGTACCGACACAATTTGTAGCAAATCTCGCTTAAGTAATTCTTCCTCAACGGGAATGCCTTTCTCACATAACCAATCTAAAATATCCTGTTTCTTAGATGCTGTAGTTAGTATTTTTTGATAAGAAGCATTGTCCTTCACAATCACCGAATTGGCAGGTAAATTAGGTAATTGAGACACTTTTCATACGGCAATAAATAATTATTTCGATTGCACTTACAATAGTTTACACTATTTACAATAGCAATAGTTCTTAAAAGAACTTTTTCGCACAAAACTAAATATAAATGAAGGGATAATTCCAAAAAATACAATATACACGAACGATAACAGGTCGAAATATTCAAGTGACATAAAATATATATCAAACGCTAAATAAAAATATTCCCTGGACAAAACCCGCCGACTGATTTTGCAACGTTGTTACGTCAAAAGAAGAATAGTTATATGAGAATTTCTAGAGGATAGTAAGAAAGAGTTATACTCCAAGACATAATACTTCGAAGTTTGGGTGACATAGGCTATAGGTACTTAATTTCCATAATATAAACTGTTACCACCTCTTTAGACCAAAAACAAAGCTTAGCACTATTCACTGTCAATTTTCCTAAAGCGCCCCCTCCCCTGTTTTCGCGCAGGTTGCAGTTGAACAGCGCCAATTGTTTTTTTTTTTTCAAAAAGTTGTCACATAATCATATTTTTGGTCTAATGGAAGCGAATTCGGCGCCCATCCGAATTGATAGCATTTTTAAACGAAAATGATCGTTCAATATGGAAACATTTGAGCGGTATTTCCCATCGATCAACACCGTAGTGTGATTTTTTTTCTTAATTTGTGTGTAAAAATCTAAATTTTGTCCTGTTGGTGCTGCCACAATAAAATTCAGTAAATACCTCCTTTACTGTACATTTAAAAACTTTGAGGTTAATTTACAGTGTTGTATTTCAATTGGTAAGCAGAAATTAGAATTATTAGATATTGATCAATTCCTACATAAAATTTAAACATTTGTTCATGTTTGTATATAAAATGTAATCATACCTTTTTAACTCAACTGCAGACATGTGGGTAATCTTATATATTTAGGTTATGTTTCACACCAACTTTGGAACATTGTTTGTATATTTGGTCTTTACGTACTCAGACTACATTTGTTGGTCTAAAGCTTCCATGTCCTGTTGAAATTTTTGACGAGCTGTAAGTTTTCAATTTCAGAAATAAAATTATGCTTGAAATAATGTTTTTTAAACACATATATAGATGTTGCTGGTTTTAAACTTTGACACAATTTGACTCCTCTTCCCTCTCCGTATAATTAGGAACAATATTGTTGGGAATGTTAACAGTACCTAATTTGCAATAATAATTGCATGATGTTGATCTCCACCTAAAACTGTTAAAAAACATACTTAGAAAGCTGGTGCAATTAAACTTCAGCTAACCTCTCCAGAAACTTTATTCCACGTAGCACTGATGAATGGGATTTCTGGAAAACGCTATGAATAATAGCAGACATATTTAGTTTGTGCCATTAATCGTTGAATATGTAATGATGCTCAGTGTGGTGGTAACCAGCACTCAGATATTAATTGTTGGTTATGATTTTGCGGTCACGCCAAGAACGTGCATACATACATACATCAAGTGTAAAATTCGATGTAGATTTGCATACAGGATATTCATATTAAAATGATGTACTATCGTCCCTGGATATATAACAAAATGTAACGAGAAAATACCAAATCTCTGTTTCACCTGACGGATTTCGAAATAAATCAACAAATATTTTAACGAGCACATATAATAAAATACACAATTCAGGTTGGATTTTAGGGGAACAAGTTGTAATGTAGGTCAATAAGGTAACGAATACACGAACCCGTGAACAAGTGGATGGGATTTCTTGGAAAGCTGCGCGCACTAATAAATTATACTATACAAAATCAGTGTTCCGCATCAGAAACCGTTTTATTTCTAGGAATCTATGAACCAAGACGTACTAATAACTGCAGTTAGTTACGTAGATGAAACTGATTTTTCTCTGAAACAACGGGAATCGTACATTTAGCACATCTGCATAATATTCTTAGAAACAAACTAGTCTACAAAAAGAATTAAAAACTCTTCTATTAACACCAAATTATTTTGAATAATTTTAAACGTTAAAACGCTTTAATAGCGCCGTTTACATTATTAATTTAAATTAACGGGTTTAGGCGAGGGAAAACTTTGCTCCTTTAGTCTAAGGATTCTTGGAAAAATGTATGAAGGCGCTAGCTACGAAAGGCAGGGTGAAAATTAAAAAAGTTTGGCGAAATATGGCTCCTGTTCCACGCCACAGGGTTTGGAAGTGGATGAATGAAAATAATTTTTATTTTCCTCGCCATGCATGCAGAAAAGGGTAGGATAGTCATCGAAGTTAAAGAGGGAGAAGTTATTTCCCAGAATTTTACTAAAAGTAAGTGGTTCAAGATTCATTTAAAAAAATATTTATTATAATTTTCGATATAATATTTTATTTGCTAAGTTAAAAAGATTGTGAAGTTATATTGATGCATCCAGTCATTGAACCATGGCATTGAAGGTGCTTTATTGTAGGAAAAAATGATTAGTGGATTTCTAAGTAGATTACACAATTATTGATAGTATTTATGGCATAAATTCTGCTGGAAACTTCATAAAGCGATTAACGTAAGATTCTGCAGGAAAATTTTGTAAATTGTGGAAGTATTTTCTACGGAGGAAGAGGAAGTTTGCATAAGGTAGAATATCGAAGAAGAACATAGTAACTATGATGGTAATGAACTGAGCTATGAAAGTTTTATGAAATTGGCCAAAACTGTTAGGTATGTAGTAAAACAAAACTGATTTGATGATCAACTTTGATCCTATTGCTAACCAAAAGTGTATTATCAGATTATCAGTTTCTAATCATATACCTACACCTAAGCTGCTTTTAATGCTGTTTTCGAAAATTCAAAAAAATGGATGGTATACAGGTAGGTACCTATATAATTATCATTGGTTATAGCTGTCTGTCACAGTATCACTCACATTCTGTTACTAATGGATGTGTACATTTTGTTATTGATTAAAATGAGGCTGCTTAAGAATTACAAATTAATTGATGGTAATAATGAACATGAAAACTGTATACAAATAATGGGACCAAAACGTCTATAACAATCACTTCGCCATTTAGATTAAACTGAAAAAAAACTTAGTATAAGTCAATCTAGGACCTCTCCAAAATTTATTTATTTTTCTGATTTTTATTACATCTCCAGAATTTTTTAATAATAATAATTTTTCCAATAACTAAGCTATTATCATTGTAAGAAATTGATAACTATTATGGAGATATGTTATACCTTCATTTCTTATCAAAAAATTTGAGACGCTTAGAAAAAATTATTAACATTTATTGTAAGCAAGAAAGAGACAATATTTATATTATTATTATATTTAAAAATTGATTTCCTATAATTGCCTACGCCATCCTTGAGACTATATGGCGTTATGATTTCAACGATATTCAAACAAATTTGAAAATCTTCTTAGACTTTAGAACTCCAAAATTGAGCGATTTAGCAAAGTACTACTCTTCCAGTCTGTTAAGTTTCATTAAACTTTGTTAGATACTATTGTCGTCAATGTAAGTTATACGTTTAATTTGAAATCACCCATTTTTTAACGCTGAAATCGCTCGACTTTGAGTCCCAGCCCCCTCCAAAGATTACGTCATTTTGGTTGAGTTTTTTAATCTTTATAATTATAACATATTTAACAATAACATAATTTGTTCAAGGACTACTCTAGTTGCCTTTGTGAGAAGCTAATTCAGAAGATAATTAAGTGTGGGGATATGCCATACATACTTCCAATTTGATTTTATTTCTTTCTCAAAAAATTGATGATATTACCACAGAAAGAATTAGCAACATTTGCTGTCAGGCTGATTTATTTTCGATCCTCACCATTGTGATCTCGCTTATTATTGAAGATAGACGGTAGGTTTAAATTTGGCAAAGTTGCTAAATTTTGTGTTTATTATGATCCCGAAAAGAAAGTAGACTTAGAACAAATGACGTTCGAGTTATTTGAAAAAAACTGAAAAATCTCATTTTCTTATTTTGCTTGTAGCACTTTTATTCGGTCTTGCAGAAGAAAACTAAAGACACATTCTCAAAGCCACTTTTGCTCTTCTATCTAATGGTATATTTAAAATTTTTATACGACGTTTCGTTTTCTTTGGATCATCATCAACTTTGTTATTTCTTATGGGAGCCATATTGGATTTTGACACAGCCAGAAAAATTTTCTTTTTCTGATTTCAACCATGTGTCATATGTTGAAAACAAAATTTGTTATAGTGTGTTAATTGATCAAGAATCTGATTTAAGATTAAATAAGGTAGGTAGCTATGAAATTTCGAACTGTTAATCACTTACAATTGAGTATCGCCTAAATGAAAATGGAAACGCACAACTTTGCTACTAAAAAAATTGTGGACCTCTGAAGACAAGTTGCTGTTCAAGTTCTACAGTAATGGGCAGGTGACCCTTGTAAAGTATTTTGAATGAATTTTTAAATATTTTTACACATTTCCATACATTACTGTTTCCTATGACTTACAGAATTGAACAATAAAGTGACGTTCAATTACATCCTATTGATAATTTTGGCATAATTGTATTTTAAAGGTTAAGTAATGCCCTCATTAATTGTTAACCTGACTTATGTACATAGATTACAATAGAGGCAGACTGGTCGTAAGTTATTACGCGTGCGTCTGCAGATCAACCTAATGTTGCATATCTTTCAATGTGAAAGCTGAATGAAGTGACTCTATGTGTCAACCACGCTCGAGACGCAAACGTTCTCGTATTAGGAAGTTTTTACCTCTACCGTGGGGGTCACGTCGAGTTACTGTGATCTTCTGGCAGCTTTCCCGTCTTTTACATACTACTAAAGAAGCCTACTACATTTGTAGTGAAACATCGATTTAGCAAGTTTTCTCTATTTCGCGGTCAAAACACGGAAGATAGAAAATTATCTTCCTCTGTAAAGAACACAGCATTCATAGACTACAGTGTAGCGTCCTTAAAAGTAAAAGTCACCTAGAAAGTAGAATCATAAAGTCGAGCAATACAACACTGGCTCCTTCTACTATAATACAAAAATATTTCATTTTTCACTTCTCTTCGTAACTTTCAATAAAACTGAATCTATTTTACTGAAACTCGTCATACCAAATAATTAAGCAAACCTTTTAAAAATAGAAAAGTTCCAAATTTTATACAAACAGCATACCGTGTAATTTCCCTGTACAAACATTTACTCCAAGTTCTTCGACCAAGCAAATAATAGTTAAAGATGACTATCAGTACTTTCCATTTCCCTAAAATCCTCACAACACAATTAGCGTGCTCCATTCCCTGCATATGGAACAATGTAAATCTTAATTAAAGACCAATTTAGTACCTGTTACGCCTGTACGATAAAGTGTTGATAAGACTACGTTTTCCCGCCTCCATGTGTCGGCATATTTAGTCACGTCATTATGTTCGGGTATAAGTCAGGAGAACTTAAATTTTACTTGAGCACTCTTATGTCGTTTCTAAGCGAAAACCGTCTATGTAGTGATTTAGTAGTATTGTTTCCATATTTGGAAGTGCATCAACGTTCACATTGACCATAACCGGCACAAATTCCACTTTCGAACTAATTCAATTTAACTCCAAGCTCAATGTGACGTGAAGTACGTATTTATAAAGCTCGTTTAATGTTAGCAAGTTAGTTTGCGTCGCTTACTTAAGCGCACACAATGCAATTATGCCCGCTGAACTTGTATTCTATATCTTTACAACATGTCAAGAAAGTTTGTTAAAGCTCCCTTCCTTAAAGTCATTCAAATTATGTATCAAACTTACTAAATAAGTTATTTATTTAAATATGTCTGCATTCTAATTAAATACAAGTCAACGAGCAAGAACTTCTAATTAATTCACAATCAAGGGTTAACATCGTCGCCCAGTTTTTTTTTTTTTCTTTTCAGGTACAATCACCAAATTTCGGCATTAATTTCCGGTGCTAACGCCGAGAGAGATATGATTACATTTACATCCACATATCATATCCAAGGTCGCTCGGGTATTAGAGTTTGCACAATTAAATCCCGGATTTGGCCCCAAGCTGTAATCTGCATCCCGGTTAAATTAATGAAGTTTTAATTCAGAATCGGCACTTCGGGATTTATCCACCTTCCGATCTGATACGGCGACGTTGGAGAATTTCGACTGAACTGACTCCAATGTAAGCTTATTTACGTTACAAGATATAAATGCCAACACTTTACTAATTTAAAAAAATTATCAGTGCAGACAGTGTTAAGAAATTCTGTGACGAACCTCTTCTTGTGTTGAAGCGTAAAATTTCTGTTAACGCCTTCTCTGAAAGATAGAAGATGAAAATTTTGTTTTATTTTCAATATTTGCATACTTGTTTCAACATCAATTATTTTCGATACCTGTAATTTCATGTTTTTCCATACCTGTATATATATGATTATGTGCAAGAAAGAGCGTTACTCCGCTCCCCTTCCTTCCTATTTGTATAACGTCACGAGGAAGAGTAGAAATCCGCCTATAGACGCATATGCATTACACAGAGAGAAGCAGAGTTGTAATGGGACGTGTAAGGTTGTTAGCAGAAATGGCCGAAAAAAAAACAGACTCAAGAGAGTATTATCGAACAAACCATTTGTGATTATAAGGATATCTTTTCTGACAAGCCGGGCAAGTGCAATGTCTATAAGTGTGTGTTAAAAATGATTGACGAACTTGTTGTGCAAAGATATAAAAAGCCGATAAAAGACCCAACTTAACAAAGAATAATGACTCATTGTTTACTTTTTTCTCGATTATACTAGCGGGAACGGCACGATCATCGCGACAAAACTAAGAGGGAGGAGGAGGATACTGTAATGGGACGTGTAATTTTGATTTTATTCAAGCTTTAGGTAACCTCTCCGAATGGGCAGATTAGTGTTAGTTACCCCGATAAACCCTGAATGGATTCGGTGTTATACAAAATGTTCCCATATCTCCGACTGTATATGTTTGTTCATTAGAATTTAAGTTTAGTTTTAGGAATGATAACTTGTTAATGAAGAAGTGTTTATGTGACGGCGCCAAAACAAACTGCTAACGTATGCACAATTCATCGCTCGGTGCCACACGATGAAACAGTGGTCAAGCCGATATAAAATAACGATACAATGACATCACCAGGGTTCCGTATTTCGCGGTGAACTTCATATATACCTAAATTCGAAAACGAGATTGCAATTATTAGTTGGTTGAGTGCTTGGGGAACCGAGCGACTAGTTGGGGGGTCGCGCTAAATGAAAAAGCGGTGCAAAAAAGGTGTCTTCAACGGTTCAAATTAGTGATCTAGTCCGGTTCTTGCTAAAGCAGCTGGTGAACGTCGATAAAGTTTGATGCTCCCAGAAACGAATTGCCCGCATTTCCGGATAAGTTCACAACTTGCACTTAGAAGATTTCTGGGCCGATGTAGATTCTTTCTTCTATTCTAGACCGTAAATGTTAACTATTGCTGCACGTCTGTCAGCGACAATATTAACATAACTTAAAGCAAACATATTAATGAAAACATACTCAGTACGTACCTGGTTTTATTAAAGCATTCTTGTTAGCGACCCAGGAAAACATAATTTGTAGTATCTACTTTTCTTTCTCTTCTCCGTAATCAGTTGTTTATTTCTAACCCCGTATGTAGGTACTTGGTTCCCTGTAAAATATTCCGTATCGAGTGATTATTATTTCTTTGATTTAACTGGAGCCAACGTTAGGTTAGATTTATTTTATTTTGTTATCTTGTGAATAAATTGTATATAGCTGAATTTGGAATATTATTCATATATCAGCGAGATACCCGTACGATTTAAACATAATAATAGTGATTTTGTGCTTCTTAAACAAGACGAGCTTTCACTAAGGGCCTGATTTCGTTTTATAAACAATACTGTCAAAAGCTGGCTGACATATTTAGGTTAGGAGACCACTGTCGATAAAGAAGAAACCGGTTCGACAACCGGAAGCACCAGGTTCAAATACGAACTACGAATCACCTGTCACTGTTGCAATCCTCTAGCGGAGGGCTCTTAGCTAAGGAGGATACAGTGCTCCCAATAGTTGAAAAGCCAGGACGTTTCCACGAAGGTGAAAAATCCATCGGCCATTTTGCGTTCATCCGTACATTATCAGCCACCTTAGATCCGATGTTTCTTCATAAACTATTAAAACGACGACAGGCGGGCGCGACTGTAGGCCGAAGATGAATTAATTAATTATGAATGATTAAGCTCCGACCATCCATTATTCACCACTTAATATATATCTGCCGGAGCTTTGGAAGCTTCGCCGATTACAACGAGCTCCGTCGTAGTTCGTAACGGATAATCACGGTAGTGAAGGGTAACGTTATGTCACGCTTCTCGGTTGGTATCCCCATTTCGGCATCGCCATTAGCATTATTGTGATGTGATGGTGGTATTCGATTATAATTGCGTCTGGCTTCGTCATTGGAAGCGGATGTTGTTTGCGGAAGAGTTCGGAAATTGCACTTTGTGTACCTACTATACGCGCAATATATCTGGTATAGCTGATATATGTATGTAGTAATTAATTAGGTTGTATTCACTTTACAAATTATAAATACATACATTTATGTATGTATACACACTGTTCTGACGTGGCAGAAAAATTATAGCCAACGGTGAGAAACAAGCCAAGTTTCACAAATTAACGCAAGCAACGCATGAAATAAGTACCATACAAATGTTTTAATTGCCCTGTCGTTTCATATTAATTTTAAATTGCTCTAGTTGAGGTGATTTATTATATTGCCAAGTGTATTAACTAAAAGTCGTGCTATTCTTACTCGTTAAAGTTAATAAAGGAGGCAGCGTATCTTCTGTTTTCTATTCAAATTTAGAATAATGTATATTGTATAATCCATAAAAGTTTTATATAGAACTGCAATTGCCAGGTTTGTACTAACATGTGAGGATTGTGTAGGCGCAAAGTTAAAATGAACTAAGTATTTTGACGCATATGGCTTGGTATATCAAAATAATCCTGTTAACTAATTTATCTTCATCAAGAAGACAACACTAGCTTAGATTTTGGTAAAATAACATTGTCCGCTAAGAAAGAGAAAAGAGCCGGATCTTTATCGGATTAATACGATCATTATAAAGTTTTGATTAACAGTGAGTACAATTTAATTCATAATATTTTCAAAAGGTTGGTCATTAAACTCGCAAATAATTGTAAGTGTAATAAGTCTCACAAGGGAAGAGAGGTTCCCTGGTCAGCTGTAACATGCCTGAAAAAAGAATCAAATTGACCTTACTCTGCTGCAAATCAACTCTCTCCCTGTTTCTAATAGTTTTGATATAAATTATATAGATACCTGATTCTCAACCCATATTCAAGCTTTGGGCACACTAAAGTAGAAAAACAATATCTAAATCTCACAGCAAGACTGCAGAATTACAGCCTTGAGGAAGTCCATTAAATTTCGGAGTAAAGTCTGCCTTCAAGCGTGCCACTTCTTCAAGGGTGAACTTTTCCATGTTAGTAAGAGATGATGTTGTGATCATAGCCAAAGATACAGATATATGTAGAGACAGATAATTAAGCATTTGAAACGTTTTTTGCAGAAGCTTTTATCATCTCATTTGGTTCAATTACGTCAAGATCAATGTACAGCTGTTTTTCGTGTCATGATTTGCAAAAATATTTCCGAGTATTTAATGTTTTCATAATTATGCAATGAAATTATCAAAGATTGTTTTCAACGCAAAGACAATTGTTCAGTTTCAAAACCATGTATTACTAGTATGGTCAGCATACCGAAAGATGTTGGCACAACATCAAAGACAAAATTGAAATCAAATTAATTTATGTACTACATCTGCATTTTTTTTCAGTTAGTTGCAGCTGATAGAGTTGTCACCACTCAATTGAATCCAAAACATACATTTTAATTGTATGCTGTATTCGTCATGCCATGTGTAAACCTATTGTTCGTAAAGCCCAAGCTGTTTTTTGTCTCAATAGATCTCAATGTATTAAATTTAACTTTAGGGTTTCTATTGTGAGAATGTTGGAAGTTTATCTTTAAAGAAGATTGTTCAATGCTGGTGATATATGTATATAATATGGGAAACCAACTACATTAAATAAGACATTGAAAAATATCTGCATTGAAATTCCGACAAAATTCAACTAAGACAAGAATTATAATGATGAAATACGCCAGTAGAAGCAGTATGAATTTTAACCTCCATTAGGAAATAGAGAAGCAGATAATTTTGTCGTTTTTTGATTGATATTAAGCAATGACCCGCATTTGTATTTGGAATGCACTATGGGCCAGAAAAATTATTGACCTATTCTTTTTTGCAGATGAAATTAGCAAAGATGTCACAGTCAACTATAAAATACCCTTATATTTTTTCCTGTCGGGCTATCTGAAGTAAATGGTTAAAGCTATAAACCTGGCAAAATTCGAGAAATATAATGGAGGCGAACCAGACAATTTGTGTAGTAGAGCCGCAGTTCTGCGAAATTATTAAGAAAACTTTCGCTAAAAGGATGATGTACATAATGTGAGTAGAGCCAGTAACTAGTACAATCTTTCGTCCATAGATAGTCAGATTGTACTTTATACTGCTAGCAATACAATCCTAATTCAATATATTTTAATAGTAATATTAATTTAATATTTTATCTCCAATTCAGAAAAAAGGACCTGAAATTCAATTGGCGCCGTTCTGAGAAAATTGCTCAGTTATCCAGAGTTAGAAAAGTTCTTGCAAAGAAGAAACTTGTAAGATTAAGACCTCAGCAAGTCAAATGGTGCTAAGGCCGCAACTGAAGACCAGATTGTCAATCACCTGGTCCATTTTCCAGACTACAAGCTTAATCCAATCTACATTAGGCCAAATATATTGAACCCAGCCAAGGTCACAAGCCTGAGATAAGATAACGACTGAAAGACTTACCTTATTCCTTCTAAAAACACTAGAAAATACAATCGATCAGCATCTAACGAAAGTGGATTTTAGAAGACTGCCTTTAGACGAGAGCCTATATATACTGAGAAGACAGCAATATCCTAGTAGTAGGCCGTTCATGAGCCTAGGAATTACCTACCTTTGACAATAAAAGTTGTACCTTTCCGAACGTTTATTTTTGAAGGCGTCTTTTATAGGTCTGATAACCAGCAGAACTGTTCATTTGTCGCAGAAGCTTTGCGCTGTAAAACTAACCATGACATCCGCAGGGTTATGGAGTTAAAGTTCTGGAAAGGTGGTGCCAAACAGAAGATCTAAACGTAAACTTGAGAAAAGCGGTGTTTATGTGGAGGAGGA
>SMLS01063944.1:0-10184 GCA_004785975.1 Popillia japonica
CTGCTGAGTGGCTTATTATGTCAGGCAAATCGGAGGAAGTTTTAGCTCTCCCTAAGTTCATTCCTCCAGATAATGATAGAGGCGACCATTTTACAAGTCATTCGGGAATGAATACCTCTTGCGAAACGGAATCAGATGATAATTCTATCACATCGGTTTTCGAAACGAGTTTGACATTTGTCAAAGTTATATTTGCACTATGTTGTGAGTATGTTCTGGAGTTACACAAGCACTGCCACCTGCAAACATATTACTTGATGTGGCACCATTGCTTTGAAATAAAAGAAAACAATTTATTAAAAATTGCTTAAGATAGAAAGAGATGTATATGTATATCCCATAAGACAAAATACTGAATAGTAAGGTTGGAATGCTCTATAGAATATTTGTTACCAACATTCTAATCGTATTGGTGAGAAATGTCAATATGGCACATAGGTCGTTGCTTAAAAAAGACATATGTATTACATGTACCATGCCTTCAAATACTTTCCTGATTAGAGTAGGCTGTTTTTTAAGTATTTTTTTCAGAAAGATTGGTGACACTGCAATACTTTTAAATTTTAAATAGCTTCCTTCAAATTGTGACAGTTGTTAATAACATATCTAAATTAGAAAAGTT
Source organism: Popillia japonica (assembly GCA_004785975.1). Taxonomy (NCBI): domain Eukaryota; kingdom Metazoa; phylum Arthropoda; class Insecta; order Coleoptera; family Scarabaeidae; genus Popillia; species Popillia japonica. The sequence continues at coordinate 623 of SMLS01063944.1, forward strand.
TACACTTGTTTGTATTATTTTATTATTAATATGTTAGAATTACAACACAAAAAGTTTATAATCGAAAGTTACTTTAGAACTGGTCGAAAATTAGATAATGGGGAATGGGTTTATTCCAGTAATCAGTGCTTGCAGGATTTCCGACAACAGTTTCCTAATCTGCCAATTACTTATGCACAGCTACTAAGTCATGTTCATGCTTGTATTGATAAATTTCGTGAAACGGGGCAATAACTCGTAAACCTGGCGGTGGAGCACCTAAAAAAACGAACCGCAGATTGCATAGAGGATATTCAACGTTGAATGGACAACTCACCTAAAAAATCAATATCAAAGCTTTCGCAAGAAGTGCAGTTATCAGTGGGAACATGTCATACCGTTTTAAAAAAGGACTTAAAATTGTCTCCGTATAAAATTCAGGCAGTTTTTGAACTCACGCAGGTAGATTTTGGTACGGGAACACAGTACTGTCAATAGTTTTTAGATAATATAAATAATGACAACATTCTTGACAAATGCTTTTTTTCCGATGAGGCTTGGTTCCATCTTTCTGGCTATTTAAATAAGCAAAATATGAGAATGTGGTCAGCAGAAAACCCTCACGAGTTTATAGAAACTCCATTATATCCACAAAAAATAGGCGTCTGGCTAGCAGTTTCAAGGAGACGTATTATTGGGCCCATATTTTTTAACCAAACTGTAACTGCTCAAATGTACCGAAATGAATTATTACAACCATTCATTAATGAACTTCATGATGATGAACTTACAGAAGGACCGGCACTACAAGTCTCAAGACACAATAGCTCTTTTGCAACAATTTTTCCAAGATCTCCGGATCTGACAATTTTGGATTATTTTATTTTTCCATATTTAAAGAATACCATTTTCAAAACCAGACATCACACAATTGCAGAGCTTTGCAATGCTAGTAGGGATTACTGCGCTGACATAACCCCACAACTTCTGGTAAATGGGTTTGAGAACATGAAGCGTAGAGTTCGACTTTGTCTTCAACATACTGGACAACACTTTCAGCATTACCTTTGGTAATATTAACTTTTAAATTTAATTAATATATACAATATTTTTTCTAAAGTAGAATTTTTAATTTTTGTACACATTTTGGTGACATACAAACTGTCAAAGCGATTACAATTTAAAAGTATTGCAGTGTCGCCAATCTTACTAAGAAAAATACTTAAAAAACAGTCTACTCTAATCAGGAAAGTATTTGAAGGCATGGTATATAAGTGTAAGAGTTTTACCATTTTATACTCATACTCAACTTCATCCAGGTTTATCTAATGGGCTCTAAAGGACACTTTCAAAATTAGCCGATGTACATAAGTAGTTCATAAGTATTGCAAGGGTACTACCAGCATTGATTCTCTTTTATATGTATAGCTTGGTTATACACCGGCGTGCACGTTTTAATTTCGGTATTTCTACGCAAATATTACCGCGTTCTGTGTCACATAAATATTCTTATTTAGGAAAGGTAGGTACTAACGTGAAGAATTTCTAGAAAGTGTTCAACCAGTAATTACGTATATCAATGAAACAAGATACTGAAAATGACTGATGCATATACTATACGACTTGGAGAATATTGTATCGATTAAATAAATAAAATTTAATAACTGATTCTGTTGGTCAGTAATGTCTAATTCATAATATACCTAAGTTTAACAATTTTAACAAATTCTCAACCTATACCAATAGCGCAACCAATACCAAAACCAAAATTTAAATAACACATAGTAAATCTTTCTGGTAGACTTATTATTAAGTGTTAGTTTTGCTGTTTGAATTTAGATGGGGCTACAATCTAAGATTATTGGCAATTAGTTGATTGTACTTACTCATGACATAACGGACAAGATACATAAATCAGACTATACATCTTATATCCCCGGATGAGTTAAATAACGAGTAAATGTCGATTTGAGCAGTTACTTACGCTTAACTAATTTTATGTTATCCATGTTTTTGGTGAGGCTCCTGCTTATTATGCGCACGCTTTTAATATTTCTCCAAAGACATTACAAAACTTAAAACATTAGAACTAAAACGTTCGTATTTGTTAACATATGTTGATGTTTACGCTTTGACATTCGAAAACAAGATTATCACATCTTACGTGCGTGTATAAAATTAATCACACTAACCGCTGTAAAAGATCAGACATTACGTCGCAACAAATTAAGCCTGCGGACCTATGAAAAGTTTATTAAAAAAAGTCTATTGCTGTGCGAACGATGGCGCTTCATAACAAGAAAGTGTCGAGCTGCAAGAAAAAGTACGAAAGAAAAAAGGAGGAACCGAACACGCGGTCTCCCGTTTTACGATTTCTGTAAAGGAATGTGGATGATTTCATCTGTTGAAAGCGGGCATTTCGCCAACGGGACAAATGTTCGTGCCATGTGAATAAGTGTTACTGCACAGCCGGTTGGCTCATCTACTGTCGGCCCTCTTAATGAACCACCGTTTTGCCCTAGCGCTAAATTGGAAAACACGATGTGCGTTTATTTATATAATACATCTAATTTTAGCCAAATTACCACACTTATTTCTAGGTACTTAGTGTTAACGTTTTGATTCGTAGTTCTTCTCACACGACGACAGATTTAGCATGATGCCAGCAAATTTAAAATACCTATCGTGATTCGATTAATCTTAAGAGAATCTTGAGGTAAATAAATCGTTTGTCTATTAATGAATATGTCGACGGCTAATACTAATTTAATGGGTAGATAAAAACATGTTCTGACTTGAAAGAGTATTTATTTTGGAAATTCGAAAATGTCACAATTGATTAAGAAAGTGCAACTGTAACTGTTAATGCTGCTTGTCTATGAAACCTGTACGACGGGATTAGTCGATCATATTAATGGGCATGCATATGCGTGTAAAAAGTTGGCAATAAACAATATACAACAAAAATAAGTATGTATATTAATTGTACGGCATATGTCAAACTCAAAACGAAAATATATATCTCAAAATTTAATGTTTGTTCGCAATAAAATTGCCGAATCTATTTGGAAGATTTAAGAAATATGTATATTGTGTTCTTCTCGGCAATGGATGTTAGAACATGTGGTCATTCATATATCCTATAATATATTCTCCTAAAAACAATTTGCTGTCACTGATAATGGAATATCAAAGTAGAGTATGTAGTACCTTCTGCAGAAGCATTTCTATCATGAACTTGAAATATCCAGCCTCGTTAGCTAACACGAAAATTTATCCAGATAATTTAAAGGTAACGAACATTAGAAGTTCTATCAAATCAATTTTAAAATTTCTCTACATAGATGCAAAGACATGATCCTCGGCCAGATTGATTCGGGTAGAAGAAAGTGTCAATTCGTCTCTGTAATATAGCGTGTCTAATAAATGAAAAACCAGATGAATGGAAAGTTTTTTTGGAAAATTTAAATATAATAAATTTCACAACCGCCTAAATATATGTTTTAAAGCACAGTTCCAGGTGATATAGCTTCACATCCCGTTTAAAGTTCGATGGTTAAAATACTCAAAACCACTAACACTGGTCTTTGCTAATGTAATAAGAACCCTTGTACGATTACCATTACATTGTGTAATATGACATACTTATTGATTGTTTCTTAGCTAGGAACAAAATCCTACTTAATTTGTGTCAGGATGTATGGGTATACGCCGAAATGGGTTAGCGTCGCGTCGTCTCGTTGGTCCTCTGCTTTTCTAGTTCCTATTTGCATCGTTTAATTTGGGTGCGTGACATTGTTACGATAGACTCTGTGGCGTGTGATGACAAGCTTAACATGCTCTTGCTGTATTTATTCCTTCGTACGACATTAGTACTTTTTGTGCTAGGCAGAGGTGTGTTCTGTGCGTTTGGTTGCTCTCACTAACTTAAGTTGATTGGTATATGGTTCTTAGAACTAAGTTGTAGCTGTCACAATCAATTCTGAAGCCACATACATATTTGCTCTTAACTGTATCTTACTATATTACTATAAATGGTACATACACAAAGTTTTTTTACAGTAAACAACAGTAGCGTAATTAAAAACATTTTAATCCTACAGGAACACCAATGAAACATATTTTAAGTACTGATTCGGAATGTCAATTGGATGACATTTACGACCTCATTGTTAATTGTTGTTATTATCTGTCATAAGTGCAGTTACTGAGCTCATGGACGCTTGCCGCCCATTTCAATGTGAGCCGCAATGTGATCAGAAAGAGTGTGAATTTATTTTAATGATACAGGATCTGTCCTAGACACGACAGAAGATGAAATCACCGTACAACAGTGAAGGAGGACTGTTTTGTTACGGTTCAGTGATCAAGAATAGATTTTCTACTGCAGGAAGGTTCAAAATTCAGTTAATGCAATAAGTACTGAAGTATTTACTCAAACAGTAAGAAGAAGGCCCCATGTGTATGTAAATTTAAGGTCCGAATCTTCTAAAAACTGCCCATTGTTGAGCAGAGCTCAGAAAAGAAGAAGGCTGAAGTGGACACTTCAACATTTAAATTGGGATATTGAAGATTGAGGTCGTTGTTTATTCAGTGACGGGACTAGATTGCGTCTCCATAGTTCAGATGCACGAGTTAATGTTTGGAGATACAGAGGAGAACGCTATATTGAGTGTAATATGATTTACGATCAAGCTTATAAAGGTGGCTCAATTACCGTTTGAGTAGGTAGGTATTTCTGAGATTCGTCACATTGAATCGGTATGTTCGGAAATGCTACAATAAATAGTACCAATCAGTATGATGTGGCTCTCAATAAAAACAAGACAGGTTTATCTCAACATTGTTCCGCCACTGGACATAAATTAAAATTTCACAATCCTGAAACACTTGATGTTGAACAGAATCTCACCAAGCGATTAATTTCAGAGATGCTTCATATAAAAGGTAATAATACCTACTTGTAATTTCAAAACTGACATTAGAAATATTAGTTACGTGTATGATTTTTTACTTCAACAACGATAATGTTTTTGATTACTAAGTTGTTTAGGATTTACGCACTTGTTTGAAATGGTGGACAGCAGTTTTGTGTCTACATGTATATTTTCGTTGTAAATTTTAATTCCGTTTTTTAAAAAATTGTTTGCCTCTACTAGTTTTTGTATAGGTGTTCTTTGCTCATATGTATATGTATCTACACAGAATTTGTACTCATATCTGGGTTTGTCGCCCCGGCAGTTGGTTTAGACATCAAGTATATGTCTGCGATTTCTGTAATAGTAAATTAATAAAATTAATGAAATGTTGTCATTAGTTATTAATGGCATGTTTAAATATTGTTTCTGTTGATTGGTACGTATACAGTTTTATTTCATGTTCCACTGTATTTTAATTCTCATTTTCAATGAAAAATATTATTGTGTATTATAGTAGCGTATTTACAATTGCAGCTTGAAAAAGGTCAGTGATGACCGAAACGTCGCAAAAAAACAAATTACAATAAAAAATTAAACAAAATTTTGCTCAAATTGGCGTTTAATTTACCACAAATACAATAAATAGTGTCAGGTATCTTAATGAGGTATTACAACCTGCCCGCTTGGCATTCGCAACTGAAATAGGTGATGGTTTTGTGGCAGAATATTTTTTGAAGAGAATAACTTTACGCACATGGATTGACCAGCAAACTCTGGAGATCTTAATCACATAGCGAACGTATGGGATTACCTGAAAAGGTTGCTAAGATTATGACGAGTGGATCCAAACAATCACCATCAGAACTACTCTGAACTTCTGTATTGGAATGGCAGAATATTCTTGAACATTACATACGACATTCGATTTTCAGCATGCCAAGACGTTGCCAGGAGATCATCAGAGCTAGAGGAGGTCTTACACGTTGTTAATCTTTAATTGTCGGGTTATGTTTTCTTTTCAGAACAAACTGTTCTCTAATACTAAAATGAAGGTTTTGTTATTTTTCTATTAAAACACTTGAAATTTGATATTTAAGTTTTAATTAATAATAAGTTTTTTAATTTTTTGCGCTAAAAGTGTTTCCCAGAACCATACTATCAAGTAAGAAACAAGGTGTTGCTCAGAAAGTAGTAAGCAGGACCATCGAGCACAATTAGATACGTATTTAACTGTCTGGTAGTTAAGTATCTAACAAATTATTCAGCCGCATATCAGTGAACTTGTAGTAATAGAAATACTCTGACGGAAAGATTTAAATCAAACATGTGCAAAACATCTAAAATAATGAGTACACTATCTGCTAAACGTGTATATCCTGACACGTTTCGCCTGATCTATCTTTTTTTGATTAAGATAAAATTTATTTCTGCTTGGTTCTAGTAACACAACAGATTTTTGTGCACACATGTTATACTAGAAAACATTACATTGACTGTGTTGATGGTGTGTATTTTAGGCAAATGTAGGGTCTAATTTAGAATAATGTTCCTATCACGGAACGTGAACGAACGAACATTATACTATTTTTCTCCACTTCCCGAATTTGGTTTCATCGATTTTGATCGGCGGGGCAAAATTATTTATAAACCTGCCTTTCGAAAACTACGTGCCGAAAAAGATCGAAGCTATCCAGGCAGTAAGTCTCTCGCACGGCAGGGGAGCAACAAATCTTCGGCCGATACGTTCACGGTATCCTTTGTTTAGACAAGGGTTGTATTTAACTTTGTTATATTTGACCAGCTCACGTTATGTATACGATATTTACATGCTAGCCGTGGTAAACCTGACAAATAAATTAGGTGAAATCTAACGAGACTCGTGCCTACATACCTTCTCATTACCGGTTGCCATTGTTCCAAAATAGGACACGAGCACACGGAGCTATTGAGAATACCGAAATCAGCAATTTATCTCTCTTGGGAGATTCAACTGGAAGATCTAAGCTAAGGTTGCAGCGCATTGTAGGTCATAAGTAATTAGTTATAGTTCCTAGTAGACATGCTGTTCTGTATTACCCATGTACAGATTTATCACAAACGTAAAATATCCGGTACTTGTTGCTTACAGTAACTTAAGCTTTTAACGATAGCGGTCTACAAACAATGTTCCATAAATATTTATTATAATGGAATGGTTGTTCCATATTGAAATTAAAACATAACCCTTAATTCTTTTTTCTAAAACAACTAAGGGTTGAATATGAACATATAGTAACAATAGTTTTACACAATAGAATAAATTATAATTATTACATTGGCATCCAGTGAGGAGCTGTCTAGTAAATTGAGCATGAATTATAGAAGCAAACTAGTGTACCGTTTTGCAATAAAACTGTTCAGGCATAAGACATAATAGTATTTACTGAGTTGCCCTTTTACCGACATTTTCCGGAATTGAATGCAAAATTCTACTTGAATAAATTATGCTGTGTAACATAGCTATCCACATATGTATAATTTATTGTATCATTTTTCGTCTTGTTCTTCTTCTTCAATAGGGTTTTCGTTATTGTGTAAGAACCTAAACCAGATACAGAATGTAACTACATTATAAATATGAATGTAAAACGAGATTGATCACTAAATTAAGCGACATAAATAAGGACTCTAGAAAATGCACAGATCCTTGCACTAAAATAACTAAATTCTCAAATTGTTTAGACAAAAGAAATTAAAAATCAAGAAGTACCTAATTTTGACAGAGTTAGAATGAAGTAAACCGTAAGTAACTGATAAACCAAATTGTTGCTGGAATCTCTCTATTATCCGATCAACTAAATAGCTAATGATTGATTGCATCAATCTGCATCTGTCATCATATTGAGAGTATCTTAACTTCTTATTCATTTCAACATTATTTTTGAAGGCGTCTTCAAATTTTGTTCGATTTTTCCAAATGGTAGATATAATGGAATGCCATAGACCAAAGCTCTTTGCAACCTCCACATTAGCCTGGCCATGTTCTATGCGTGTAATTTGTCACCTAATCTGAACTAAATTTTACTCTTGAAGTGTACCCAGCTTTGTGCCAACCTATCTTGTTTTTCTTTCTTGGCAATACTTAACCATCCTTAAGCTAAAGAGTAGTATTACAAAAGAATAGTGACCACATATGATTATGTATCGTTTCACTGTTAAATCCGTTCGATTAATTGCAAATCAGAGAAGATAACATTCTATTTCCACTGTTTACTGTTTAATATGATCTCGGTACTGCTCCAACGAACTTACGGCATGCGTTTTTTCACACATCTCTTTTATTGCCCAAATTTTGATGCCCACTAAAATTCATTCTGCTGATTTTGTCTGTGTCACAGCAACAACATATTGCAAAGCGGTTATACAGCTTCGCTTTTCACAATCACAATAGAATTAATGTATCAATCGGTAATGAGAAATTAAATTTGAATCTTGTACATTGTTTAATGTTAATGTAAATAAAGCAGAGTAGAGTGAAATTGTAAAGTATAGATTTTTAAAAAAGCTAAGAAGCTAGCACAGACGTGCTATAGGAAGATGTTTAATTATATATTTCTTTTTTTTTTTCAGGTGAGTTATATTTCGAACATGAGATACAGAGGTGGATGGTATACGTTTTACATTTCAGAGGATAATAAAAATTTCCTATGTGAGTATACCTGCTGCATAAATTATCTTTAATAATTTACTTCATTACAAACTTCAGCAAAATTTCTACGTGCCTGTAACGAAACTGTGATATTTTACCTTCAAAACCAAAACGATTAAAAAACCGTTGAAATTCCTGAAGTTTCGTCGTTTAAAATAATAATAGAAGTTAAGCTCATTTTTATGCAACTGACTTCATTTACATACTAAGGACGCCGCACGCTCTGTCGCTACCCAAAGTCTTAAAACTTCGCTGCGGATTTCGATCTATTATTAACGGTAACGTTTTGTTTCAAGGAACATGAACGCATTTAGCGGCTCAGAGTAAAAGATACTCCAACTCACAAAGGAATAATAAATTGTTTATTTTAATTAGGGCGTTCTACCGCCGTTTTGTACTTAAAACCACATAAAATTCGAATTGCCAAAATGTTAACGGAGTGGATCTGATATATGCCAGACTGTATTCAAGCTTATTACCAAATATTCATTGCACTGTTACAGCATATTTTCAGTTTTACTGCAAATAGAGTTTCGGGTTTATTAGACATAAACTGGTCTGTAGTAGTTCGATAAAAAATATGCCAGCAATATAAATTGCTGTAAAGATTTCAAAACTAGTACATTATAGAATATTTTAAATGTTAGGTAGTGAGTTAGAAAAGAGCGACTGTAGTGGATGTCAATATAATCCAGCAGCTACCGTTTCAGAATATTATACATAGACTATGGGTCTAATATACAATAGAGGTTAGGTAAAAACGTTAAAGTGTCATTATCCTGGATTAATGTCTAATAGTATACTTAAGAATTTCGTTTGAAAGCCAAAGAGCAAAGTGTCAGTTGTTAATACTAGATAATATTTTACTACTTATTTTTGGAATAAGTACTAAATCATTATTATTTCATTTAGACTACTGAGCGAAAGTATTCTGTTTTTATGTGGATCGTATGATATACCACAAGTTTAAACATAT
>SMLS01063946.1:0-18059 GCA_004785975.1 Popillia japonica
TTATTCTTGCAAATTGGTACTATTAATGACTTAATAATTCTAACTTAATGGGGTTGGTATTTACTACTTCCGTTCTAACAATAAGAAAGAATGCAATAATTTCGGTGGAATATTCCTTCTAAGTAGTAGAATGAAGACTCTTGAGCCATTAATAAATAAAAAAATATGAACAAAACTCGGAAATACGTTACGAGTCACACAGAGAATTTAGAAAAGGAAGAGCATACAAGACCAAATATTCTCATTGCCAGTGAAACAAATAATACAAAAAGCCTCTACAGAACAGAAAAAAGGACTCTTACGTAGCATTTATAAACTTGGGTAAAGCATTCGATAAGTACCAAGAGAAAGATTATGGAACATATTAAGAGAAAGAGATGTCAATGGTCAATTATTTTCAACAGTGTATAATATGGAGCAAGTCTGAGCGGCATGCTGCTTGTTATTTACATGGCTTACAACGAACATACAAGTAAACGTGAAAAGATTAGAGTTCAGCACAGTAGTTAAATGTAGTCGAAGATTCAGAAGGGCCATTTGCAGACGATATAGTAATTATCGCCAACAATGAGGAAGATCTAACACGTAATTTAATATCATGGAATATGACACTGAAACACAGTGGAATAATACTGAGTCAAAGAAAAACCAAAGTAATGGTAGTGGGCGATGATCAGGTAAATACGAAAATCGAAATAGAAGGATTCAAAAGAGAAAAAGTGAGAATAGTTCAATACTTAGGAGTGAGAATTAACGGAAAAGGTAGCCAGGTGCTGAGATTAATCAAAGAATAGAAAACAAAATAATTTCATTAACAAAAAAGATGGCGGGGACATCACAAGAAAACACATTATAATCAAGAAACATATGGGAAACAAGATTAATGAAAAATAAAAGAAGAAGAAGGCCAAGAATTATATGGAGTGATATCATGGTAGAAAGATTGGAAGGTGTAGATGAATGGAACGAGTTTATAGAAAGCTAGAGGACGATAAACGCTCTACACCACTGCTATGGTGAAAGGGGTCATTGGATCAGATATATAATAATAGAACGAAGAAATATAATATAGATAATATAAGGATTAATTAATAATATGCATTATAAAACAGTCTTGTTACTCTAATTCAGATATGTAGGCACCTGCTAATGTTAGAAACAAGTACATATGTATGTATATAACAGTATCAAAACACTTATCATTTAATATTAATGTGATTATGGCTGCTCTAGTATCCAATTATTGTGCCAATTGACTTTTAATTATCGGCTTGCTAAATTTATGATAGGAAATTCTACGCAGTTTCCCAGCCTGGTAAATTTATGAAGTGAACTATTATTTGTGTTCAGTTATTGCATTACAAATAGATATCGATAGCTTCCACATGGTCTATATATTTACATTTATATTATGTTAACTGCGACTTGAAATATTAATTGAAAATTTTCATCTTTTCACTTATACTTTAGATATAGCGCCAATAATAAAATAGCCTCATCGTACCTCGGACACAAAACTACTTCGTTACATATTGGCCTCAAATTCATTTCAGAACACGCAACGATGAAATATTTATAAGCAGTCAAAGCACTCAGTATGTAAAAAAATGAGTACATAACTACTTTAATTTCATGGAAAACTTTGTGTACATCGCTTATGTCACGAAACTGTATAACAAAAAAAAATAAGCTTATTTTTAAAGAAGATAAAATAAAACCCTAACCAGTTTATAGGACGTTACGTGCCACCATTATCTATTTATATTTATGTAATTGGCTAATACTCGCTATTACTACCTGAATTCTACCTGTTAGTATTTGAATTCTGACGAGATCTTTTGATCAGTCTAGGTATAATGGAAGTTATTAGAAAACTGAATATTTTTATTTCCACTTTGAATATCCTAAGCTCATATTATGTAAAGTACCTCAAATTGCATATAAATGTATATGTACATATGTATATATGTATGTAAGGTAGCACAGAGGCAATCGGATTCAATAAAAGCTCATATTGTGGATTTTTCAATAAAGAAGTGTAGTAGCTACATAAACTGTACATATGAATTTCTACAACACCTGTGGTATGCGTCCATGTTGTTCGTCGTTGCAGAAAATTGTATGTAGTTTACAGATATAAGACCCATATATGTACATACATACCTACATATCTACCTAATATCTTAATCAAAAACTTCGAAGAAAATTAATACGAACACAGAGAATATTATTACTAATACCGTTTAGTGATTAACTACAACCTGTTTTGGTATACTTGTTTTATAATGAAACGACATCTGGCCTTTTGTGACTGTTGTAATTATAAAGATGATTTTCATCACTAAATAAGTACCCATATTCTGAAATCAATTAGTTAGTCAATGCGCTACAAAAATATAGATAATTAAAGACTGCGTAACGTACTTCTTTATCCGTATATAGTCATCATAGTTATTAAAAGTATAATTAGGTACTACAAAATTATCCCTCATGTTGACAGATTTGTCGAAAATTGTTAAGAACGAAACACGATAAAATTATTATTATTAAGAATTAGATTTTAATCATTGCTGTTTCACAACATGGGGATACATAAATATTAAAGAAAAACTAATCGTATGTATTAAGGTTGCGAATGACGTTTTAACATCTTAATTGCATCAGTTTTATCAATAACAAAGTTTATAATAACGAAAAATTTAAACGGTATGCATTTAAGACAAAATATATAAAAAATTCTGCATTTACATACATTTCAAACCCAATATAGACTCTGTTGGATATTTAGTACCCCTAATAAATACATACATTCAATACAAACTATCAGCATCCTTGGTTTGTGCATACCAAATTCAAGTGAAGGAAGTAAGCAGCCAAATTTCTGCTTGGTACAATCTTTTGGTCGAAAATGCCATTCGTATATATTCGTACTTCTCTGCACAAAGTTCTATGTTTCATCGGAGCTAAGCTTGAAGGAGCGAGTTAAACATTCCTACATTTCGATTGAGAATGTTGTAAAGAACATTGATTAGATTAGGGTTGGGGTGGCCATATAGACCTCTTTCACATCTATTGTAATCCATTTAATTCTAGAAGGCGCCCTTTTGCTGTACGCTGTAGTATTCTCTAAACGAAGTACTAGAAACCTTGTACTCTCCAGGCCTTTGCAATGGCACAGCAAGTGAACTAGCATTTTCTCATTCTCCTTGCAGAATCTGCAGATAACATCCTCTGCTAGGACTGTTATGCATATGCCTCTTTAGACACAACGACGGGTTAGAAGCCCTGGTATCATTATGGCAGCCTTCCTGTCTTTACTTAGCAGATCTCTATATCATTCAGGCATCTGTTCCATAGGAACTTCTTTCTCTGTCTTTGTAGTGATGATCTTTGCCACCATTCCTTGACTGGCGATTTGGTGGTGCCGAATGAAGGGCCCAGCCTAACGAATGGCGTTCACACTCATTTTCTGGCAAGATCGCCTGCTGCTTCATTTCGCTTCACGTCCTTGTAATCGAGAAAAGGCCAATTTTCATTTTCTTTGAGAATCCACCTCATTACAGATCCAAACCAGATTATAGTCAACAATTGCTGAACTAATCGATTTAATTTGCTTGGCTTTCCGAGAAAATAGTGACTTTTTTACCTACCTTGATGCAACTTTTTACTTCTCTAGGGCAGTGATGAATTACTGCTATCTCAGCTTGAAACACCATCGTGTCTTTGCTGAAGCTTATCAAAAAGGCCTTTCTAGACTTTATTCCATATGTGCAGTTCGAATCCGTTCTCACTAGAGGAACTTTCTCCCAGTCCTTCTTACCTAGCGTGTTTACCTGATATTTCTTATGTAGGTTGAACTTCTGAAACATGGCATTACTTCGCAACGCCGGATGCCTCCTCAAGTGCATCTATTAGTTTTTGATGTTCAGCACCCTGCAATATACTTATCGATGATTGCTTATATATCACTCTGTATGCTGCGGGCGTAGCAGTTCCTTCTATGTAGATATGTAATTGTGACATGTCCAGGATAAACTCCATTGCCGACGTGGGGTCGATCTCATTGTTTAGCTCACTATTTAGTATATAATATTACGTTATAACACCAGCTAATGATTTTAAGTGAGTGCATACATTTACAAAATATCCTGTATCAAAATTTGTTCGTAGGGAATTTTGAACTAAGACTCCTTAAAGGATTATTTTCAATGCATTAAGAACCGTTTTAACGATAACAATAAGTTGAATATACTTAACATTCTTCTGTAATAAAACACGAATTAATCTCTCTGGCTAGTAAACAAAACTATCGTACAGTCTAAAAATGATTTTAGGAATTTAAAGACTGGAATATAAGTAGCAATGCTCGGAGGATTCATTAAATGCTAGATACTAAGCACATATCCTCAGAGTATTTATTAATAAGCTACATGAAAAACTGTAACGTAGATATTTCTAACAAGGTAGAACTTTTGTACACGTACTCTGCAAGGACTAACTTATAAGTGAAAATATTTGTATGACAGACAATTAGCAGAGGAATAAAATCACCTTAGTTACCACATTCAACACTATTGGATTTTTTCATGTTTGCATACATAATACAAAAGGATGTGTTTAGAGAAAGATTACACAATTTAGATGAGTTCAAACTCAAAGCATAGTGTAGATACATTGCGTAAAACCTTTAAACGATATGTAGCTCTTTCCTAACTACATATAATGGTAATCTTTAGCATTGCGTGATACCTTGAGTCATCTAGAAAGATTGTCATTTTCAGAAATAGCAAAAAATCAAAGTTACTTGGAAAATAAACTTTAAGTAAGAAAGTATTTCTACACTTGGAGCCTTCCACAATTTCTGCACAAAAATAACCACAATTTTATTACCACCAGTTAACTGTTAGTTTTGTTGTCACTATGATTCCATTATTCTACGCTGCAATAATAATAACTTTTAGTAATCTTCCACGAACAAGTTAAATTAAAAATACGTATTCTATAGAAACACATTAAATATACAGGAGAAGCAATTTTCTTTTTTACCCCAGATATCTATATATTTGCGAATAAGCGAGGGAAGAAAATTCCAAATGGAGGTCAAGAAGCTAAAATAACAACGATAATCATTCTTTTCCCGTTTTTTTTTCTCTTCCTTTCCGGGCAAAAAATATTCACGATGCTGGTGCTAAATCGGCACTCCAACTCCGGATTATTGTTTGTCGATAAATAAGTTAACAAGCGAGGCGAATTCTGAATACCACTTTTATCCATCTCGTCTTTCCCCGCCGAAAATATCTCCTCCAAAGTCCCATCTTCCTATCCCACTGGCACCATCACTTAAACCGGTCCGATAGCGTTCGCCAACGAGTTATTTATTCATAAAATATAACTTCCAGCTGACTGCGAATCACGGCGTTTCTCTCTTATTAATATTTAATGCACCAACTTTCGTGAGAGATTGTTATTATTCGAAATGGGGTAGAGAAAGGTATTCGGAAATAAAAATACAATAACTGTAGGGATCTTGCAATTTTATCCAAATTATTTCATACATTTAGTCGCGCTATTCAACACCATTACAGTATCAGTACAATACATAAAGTAGGTTATATTAATTACTAAATAATTGGTGGTGGAAATATGTATCATATGTAAACTACATTACTTAGAAGTTAATAGCATTCTCTGATTGTTCTAGTAAGTCCTCTCCCAATTAACAAAATTACGGAATATTAATCTTGAATATGATTTGACTTTTTTCATTGATTAGACGCATATGCAGTACTACAATTATGTAAACACATTTATACAACTTTGTGTCTATGTGGATACAACTTGGTAAATGGACTTACTTGCTAGAAACAAAACGTGAATTGGTTGTTGTAGCTTTAAATTCAAATCGATTCCACGCCCAAGAGTTCTTGCGAAAATGTTAACATGACAAATTTGATACTTCCTGACTGTTGTTCGCTTTTAAGTGGTATTTCTGTGATAAAAGTTAAGACGAAATATATAGTAACAGTAGCTCTTGAGAGTATTGTCAATAAACTAAGCACATATTTTTAGCCACCCAATCGGAGGTAGTATTCCCACCCTGACGAAATTGAATGTGCTTAAAACATATGACACTCCGCCAAAAAACTAAAATCAGCGCATAAAATCTTTGTGGTCAAACTGCTTATCGAGTTTATGGTAATGGGTAGAATGTGAAAATTGTCAAGACATTCCAGAGTTGTATAGCACTAAACTAACATGCCAGAAGACGCCAGAAATATAGACATCAATCTTTTTCTAGAACGGTAATTTCCTTGATTAGTAACTATCTACAGTAGGTGCAGAAACCTTACTTTAAGCAGGAAGTATTTCATAATTTGCACAATGAAAATGTGACTACAATCAACAGGCTGTGTCAGACTTGTGTCAGAAATGCTATACTAGGTTTTGATGTTAAGAAATAAACTAAGTTTAGAATTCTACTTTCTGAGAGATACGTTAGAGACGTATCATTTCTAAATAACAGAAAGGTTTTTGTGACCAAAACGTTCAGGATTTTATTTTTGTTTATTCTGTGGCACAGTAGGTATATAGGTACTATTAAATACGAATAATACTGGAAATCCTCAGCATGTGGCATTTCCATTCATACTGGAATTCAAAACAATGTTGACTAATTACTACTTAAAATAGAACATTTAAAAATTAGATTACATGAATTTATGTTTCCGATATGATCATACGAGTACAACCTTCGCTGTATTAACAATACATATACATAATATAATATAATGTATTCGCGTTTAACAATAAGTACATCCTTATTGTTATACTTATATTCTTTTTGTCTAAAAAAAGTACGTAAGAGATGTAACACGTCTTATAAATAGATAGTACCACATAGTATAACGTAATAAGCAAAAGGATGTAGTTTGAAAGACAAATAAACAATTGAGGCAAGTTTGTAGAAATCAGCACTTTCATAAATTTTATTTTCAATGAAATATATCTCAATTTTTCACAATTTAACGTCAGCGAATATGCTTAAAATATACAGAATATGTAGTTCATTATTTCAACAATAAATTGATCTAGAGGTAATGATACGTATATCTTGAAGTAGTTTCTGTTATAGATATAAGTTTCAAAAACTGTGGTCAAACGGGTTGCGTTTTATATATCTACGAAAACGTGGATCTTAAAGGATACAGAATTCCCTTATTGTCGTCCTTGATTTCCTTATTTACCTACCGGCTGTGTAGCGCAGTGCCTAGCGCGCTCGCTTCACAGTCTGGTGGTACCGGGTTCGGATCCGGTGGGTTCTTTCTGAATTTGGTTTTCTGTAGTTTCCCAAATTCCACGGCAAATGCGGAAAGATAACATCTTTAAGTCGGTCTACAGCCGCAGGCGTAATAACGACTCATGGCCAGCCGATGCCCCCTGTAATTGGCGCAAGTTGTTGGGGGATGCTAAGGCATGAATTATTATTATTATTATTATTTTCCTTCTTGATTTGATTAGTCACACGGTACGAGTCAGGTTTTTACGTCATCCTCTTCACCTATGGCTTATTGTATAATATTATTCCGAGCAAATTTCTTTACATAAACAACTTAGACTGTGTAAAGTCAACAACCTGACTACCAAAGTTTTAAAAAAGTTCATAAATGCTCACTGAACGGCTAACAGCAAACGTAACCTACTGCTATAATCATAATATAATCTTAACTTGGATTTCTTGTGAGCTTTTCCGAATTCATTAAT
Organism: Popillia japonica; assembly: GCA_004785975.1. Classification (NCBI taxonomy): domain Eukaryota; kingdom Metazoa; phylum Arthropoda; class Insecta; order Coleoptera; family Scarabaeidae; genus Popillia; species Popillia japonica. Next base: position 7,762 of record SMLS01063946.1, read on the forward strand.
GCAAAATATCAGTTAACAAAGAATTTTTAACAGTAGTTGAAGGAGTAGTGTCGTCTGATTGTGAATTTGACGTTTATATTCGATTCGTTGACTGAAGGCTTTCTGACTGCAACGGGCATATTTCAAACGTGACCGCCATTACCAATTAGCTGATTAGTCACAGCACTAGTTAAACTTTCTACTCAACGATTTAAGGCGGTTAAACTACTCATTTCACACAGCCTTAGTCACTTTTACTAGGTCTAATAGTCTGTGTGGTAAATCTCGTTGTGGTAGTTTTCTTAGTAGGTTGGCTGGTCGCAACAATATTGCCCGGTTTCTCAAACGTTAAACAGCAGATATCTGTTTGGTATCCGGCAATTTAACAAGAACTGTCTTTGTTAAATCGCCAGATACTGGGCATATAACTGCTGCTTCACGTTTCAGAAACCGGACATGAGAGTCTACACCGTTACAATGCAGAGCATTCAAATACAATAGGCTGCCTTCTCCTCATTGCTTAGTCTGCAAGTGCGTTCATTCTTAGAGATGCCAATTATCTGTAGGTATTTCCTTAGATAGCCGTGTCCTGTTATTACAATCTTCACTGTTCTAAGCTGTACTCGATTGAGAGTTAGCACAGCTAAATACAGAGATGGCTGCTTCATCATCCGCTTGGTGTGTACCTGCCTTTCAAAATTGTTCCAGTGTACGTGGTGTGTTTTTGCTATTCATTCAGCCACTGCACCACATATTGCAGTCTTAGTTATCGCCAGACCGACTTCGGGTCCAGTGAATATTGTTGCAGAATCTTTTACTACCGGCTTGTTTCTTAATTCGTTGCTTGGTATGTCCTTATGCCCCAGGACACCAAAATAACTTCGTTATGTTTGGACGGGATTCTTAGGTTTCCCAAACAGTTCCAGGCCAGTTTCAAGGTTATCTCATGTAATGCTAATGTTTATATGGGCCGCTTCACTATCCGATAGTATATGAATCAGCTGATCTCTATATTTTTTCCAATGCTCTTCGGCCACTTATTTCTATTGCTAATATTCTAAGGTTTCACGATATTTCCTGTTCTAGAACCTGTTGGTCCTCTTGACCCGTCTGTATACCAGGTCTGTGTTTAAATTTAAGGTTTTTGTTTTACTCCTCACTCATCCTGATCTAGGGCAACCTGGAAGGGTTTATCGAGGAACAGTTTGGGGGTCAGTGTATCGCAGCCCATTTCAGCGCTGGGGTTTCTGATTGCGGTCGTTATTCTGAGATGCCGCGGAATATTTTCGGTTCGCCAACCCTCATTTCACAGTCCCTATTTTTGCTTGCTCCTTTATGTAATATCCAGGAGAATCCGATTTAGCATGATTTCTCTGTGCCCTTGCCAATTTTGTGGTTGCTTGCTTCTGTGTAGTTTTAGTCTACAAAATCTGGGAGTCAGGGTATCATACGTCTTACCACTGCCGTGTGCAATCAGTGCATCCTGGCTTTAATCGCCATGTTTTTCCAATTGTCCTGCGGGTAGTCATTAGTGCCCGTTTGCACTTGGCTGTCATCTGTTCAAAATGAACGTTCCAGGTTAGCATCGAGTCAAGAACCAGTCCAAAGAATTTAGCATTTTGATTGATTTGCAACGTTTCATTCTGAAGTGATAATGGTTTTAGACCATCAAGCTTACATCTCTCTTCGCTCGCTCTCTTGTAGTGCTTGCAGTTTCCCCATTATGAGTATTCCAATGTCGTCCGCATATCCCTGGGTATAGTAACCTCCATTGTTCGAGGTTACGGTGACAAAGTTACCTACATTGTTTCACCTGTTAGTGAACTTTCAATGAATCTACCTTTCAGCAGGGTCTTCATCCATTCCAAATAGCTTTTTCCACACCCTGGCGGCAACTGCTATTAGTGATTTAAAGGGGGTGTTATCAAACGCTCAATGTCCAGAAGTACTCCCAGAGCAATTTCCTTAATGTTGATAGAAGTTTTTACTCGTGATACAAGTTGGTATAAAACACTATCATATGATTTTCGCAGCTTAAAATTCAGGCTAACTCATATTCGTCATCCATATTGTGGAACCTTGAATTAGATCTACCAAGTCAGACATATTCTTACAATGCCTAAAATACTACTACTAATGTTAAAGAAATGGAGTGCTGTGACAACATAAAGGGCAATCTACTCATTTAAGTAATATATTTGGTTTTGTCTATCATAAAATATTACTCTTGAGGTTATTAGGCATTTAGCCTTGCATTGTAAATACTGTTGGAATCGATAATGGATTTAGCTACAATGAGACGCAAGTTTTAATTATGTTAGACGTTTCGGATTCGGCTTACAGTATTACATAAACTAAATAATCTCAAACCCTTGACAAAAGTTGAACTTGCGCTGACAAATGGTTTTCCTTTATTTATAGATAATAGAAAATGTTACTGTCAGCTAATACATATATTAACATTTCCGCGCTTTAATTCAAGATCAAAGTCAATTTTCGTATGTCCTTTCTTATCTTAATTTCACGGCCTATTAGATTAATTAAGCAAATTAATTATTTCCTTTTGTTACTCCTTTTTCTGTGCTCGCTAATATGTTAGAAAATTACCTTCATTATTAAGGACTTATTAAACTTCACAGATTAATTATTTGTACCAGTTTCCTCTTTTCTCAACGACTCATTCTCTCTTCACCGGAATAAAACAATTAAAATTAAATTCCACGTCTTATTCAATTTTCCCTCGGATACATTCGAGATTATTGTAAAGGTTATATCGTCACGCGTCTTAATTAAATTTTCTCCAAATTTCGGAAAATACGCCGACCTACGTAGACCCCTTAACGCTGCTGCGTTAAATAATTCCACCTTCGTGTACCATTCCTTTAATAAATATATAAGTATAATGATGTTGCAATATGTGTAGAAGCTGTTTCAAACTCGTAGGCAACATTGGGATCCCGCTTATCGTACGTATTATAAAACACAGAATACGGGGTTAAGCTTGGCAGACTTATTAAATTTAGGTTTGAATAATAACACGACAAAGAGAAACGAATCTGTCAGGTATAATATAAATATCGGAATACATTTATTGGAAAGATTGTATTTGATACTCCATAACACCTTAAATTTTCAGCTTTTTGTTGATTGAAGTAACATTCAAATAAATTTTAATGCATAGTAGTACCCTATATGATATTAGCTTTTCTCCATGTTTTCTAATTGTCTTTTTTATAATGCATTTAGGAAATTCACACGAATTAATATTTTCCATCTCTGATGTATATTTCTCAAAGGCGTGTTCGTGTATAGCGCTGTGGAATGGAACTACGCCTACCACCCTGGCAGCTCGCATTCATCATCATATCAATTCCGGCAGAGGATTTTTTTTCTCATTCTTATTGTGCACAATATTAAAAATTATATGTGCACAATAAGATGGAAACTGTGGCAGGCGTAGATCCAGTCCACAACGCCGCGCACGTTTGCTTATACGGAGACCAACATTAACGGTATAAGAAGAACGCGCAAACCAACTTTACCTTACGCTCGTACCTGGGTACTCAGGGAATGTTCCTCTGTAACATACTTGACACTTATCAAGATACCTGTCGAACAACCTTGTCAGTATGGTTTCAGATGCAACTGAAGGTGTTCGTTATAATTTCTTAAACACATGAACATTTAATGGTTTGACTATATTTTTAGCTTATACACGTTAGGTTATAGGTAAGCATTGTGTCAGACATTTCTATATTTTTTGGAATTTATGAACGTGCTGCACCAAATAATACATTTCTAAAGTACATGTATTTGCGCCATATGAAAATAGCGTAATCCCTTTGCTGTGTCTGTAATTGGCTTACATATTGTAACGAAGCAAATACATTAAAGTTCGAGTTAAACAACAAAATATTCACACATGCAAACGTGAAATTAAACTTAGGTCAAAGCTATCAGAGGTTCAAGTTCATAGGCGAAACCTCTGCTGACAGACTAAACAACGGAATTCAATCAACGTAACAAGCTACTGAACACAACAAATAAAACAAAGGGAACATGAAATACGCTATTTATTATAAAGAAATACGTAAAGCATATGTTTTATCAGTTAAATGTATCTTTAATATACATATGTATCTACGACAGCACTCAATGTTTAGTATACATTTCTGCAATATTTTTGCATATCATTTGGCATATCATAAATGAAGTAATTAACGACAGCATTAGTTATAATGCCGGAGAATAAGACTAAAGACAAGTAGAATTCGGCAAGATAATTAATATATGTACATATATTAAATGCTTATTATTTATCACAGCGTATGCTAATTATTATTTGATAAGTAGCCAGTATTAAACCAGATTTATCAGCGTTTACAATTTGTTTTGATTACTAGAGAAACGTAACAATTGATTTTATTTGTTAATGCAGGTTGTTTTGTAAGTATTGTGTACATAAAAATATTTTTTCCATATTGTATCATATATCTATTGTACAGGCCGAACGAAAGTGAAGCCAAATTGGAAATATAAATGTGGTGAAATATTTGCTTACTTAATTTTTGTGAGACCTGAAAAGAAAATGTTCCCAAAACGTCTAGTCCACAAATCAGGTTAAAGCTCCTAAATGAATGTACAATCCTAATCTGACTTAACCGATCTCTAGTTCGAGGGAAATAAACGAACGAACCAAAGAAGTAAGTATTCTCCAAAATCGGAATAACAAAAAATTTTCTCATAACTTTGCTTAGTATTCTCCTAAGACAGGAGCTAGTAAAACTCGCAAATAAAACATGCTTAGTTCATGGTTGAAAAATAATAACACCCAAAAGTGATTAGAGAATTACATGTTGTCCACCTAATGCAGAGAATCCACTACACTGGAATTAACGGAAGTCGACATAAAACCATGTATGGAACAAAATTAAAACTTGGACTAAAAGGTATTGTCATTCCTTAAACAGATTTAAGAGATATCAAGATCAGAACAAATCGAAATTAAAAACACGAATTCAGGCAGGTTACACCAAGATTTGCCTGCTGAGAATATATATAGATATCCGACTGAATAAAGAAACTAATGACAATAATACTATACAATATATACTAACTGTAAAATTGCTCAAATAAAATAGCTTGACCAGATTCAGATAGATAGCACAAAACAGAATGCTCAAGTTGTTTCGAAATCTCCACTTAGAAAGAACAACATAAGGAAATTCTGCATCAAATACAATGCAACTGAAATAGATGACACTGTGAGTCTGAAGTTGATCAAGCTGAAGTTGAAGATAATTCATTAAGCAAGTGAGTAAGAATGTTATTTCGATGTGTAACTTAAAATGCCGTCAAAGTGGTAATTCTTCGAAAGTCTTCATTGTATGTCCTGCTATTATTTATAAACCCCCACTGATGTTGATATTTTTAGTACATATTATCACATTGTCGCAAAATTTTGAGTAATATTAAAATTGTCTGGACATTATGAGCATTTTTATCGTAGCAGATGTTATTATTATGCTGGCAGCTATGTTTGATTAGAGAAAATACATTTTCAACACCTAATAATTTATAATGTTAAAATCTACACAAGTAAGTTATAACGTATCCTGTTATAAAAGAGTATCGACAGTACATAATAGACATCTGTCGTATAACACTCTAACGAGAAAATACAGAAAGCGTCTACGAAGCTTTTTGAAAGTTCGAAGGTCCATAAAACGCAGATCTCTCAGCTGATGCGGTGCAGAAGAGGTAAACCACTCAAATGCAGAAAATACTAGAAGTATATCATACTCGTAGGATCGGTCCCGTTTTAGCCAAACCCTCATGTTTTACATTCAGGCGTTGCGATCATGATAGATAAAATAAACAAGACAATATTTTTCTTATTTTGAAACAACATTTACTTGCAGATACTACAAAATAGGGATCCTTATGGTATAACGCAAACGCACTTAATAATAAGTATTTATCTGCTTGGCTTAAAGGTATAATTCTTATCTCTAGTGCATGGCGTATTAACGTCAAAATTTACAGGATTTAGTTCTTTGTAACGCGTGATCTAACACGTGACTATGTGATCAAACAATGCATTCAAGCAAGTTTACAATTTCAATATTCCCGATAAAGAACTTTTTTAATGTTTTTATATGGAGAGCTTGCTGCCACAGTTTGTCCCCTGACTTTCGTTACACCCTGTATAAATCAAAAAACAATCCTGTGTATCCTTAGAGGTGTAGGAATATATATGTAAATATTTCAATGGCTTATGAATATTTTCCAGTTTTTTTCCTGCAAGTTTCTTAGCTTTTTGCCATGTTTTTCCTCTCTGTGCTAGGTTTTTCCCAACCACTAGGTCCCATGTCCCTCTGGGTCCTCTTCATCCATAATTTAGACTCCCATATTCTTCAGTCTTTGCAAATATCTCCACCATCAAAATTGTCTTTTTTCGATAAAATGTAAAATCGGTTCTATGTTCAGGTCTTTCCCAATTGTGTCATTACGTATTTTGTCTTTCAATACTTCATTCCAGTTGCCTGCACTTCCTTCCTTAGTTAGGACATAAGATTCACAGCCATACACAAGAATTGGTCGCTAAATCGTTTTGAAGACAGTCATTTTTGTTTGCTCCGGTATGTCGTTGTTGTTTAGAAAGCTTCTATTCATGGCATATAAATTTTGTTGACTTTTGCTATACGGATATTTATCTCTGTTTCGTGTTTTTCAGATTCATTTATTGTGACTTCAATATATGGGTAGGAGGAAATTGTTCGATTTCTGTTTCTTTTAAACTTATGTTCATTGTTTGTTTCTCTTTAGTGATTGCCGTTACTTTAGTTTTATTTTTGTTTATTGTTATTCCATTTTTTTCCAGTAAATCATTCGTCAGCGAAAAGGCATTCCGATAGACTTATTCTTGCAAGGTGTCTATATCCTATGTATAGCGGTGAACGAATACATCACAATGGACCAAGCAGTTTTCCGAGTCGGACGTAACTGCTCAGACCAAATCCTGAGTTTCACCACATTCATAGAGGAAGGACTTCAAGGGTCTCTTAGAACGTGAGCTGTATTTACTGACCTGGCGGCTGCTTTTGATACGGTATGCAGGCAGGGTCTACTTTACACATTCCTGAGAGTTATAACAAAAATTACCTCTGTTACTGAATGGTATGCTGACTGATAGAATGTTCCAAGTGATCATGGGTGACAAAATCAGTAGGATGAGAAGGCGCTACAGAACGGGCTATCACAGGCATCGGTTCTAGCACTGGTGCTCTTTAACATATATATACATATATATATCTACAATTGCTACGGAACAAATCCCGTGCAGTGATCTCCAGAGATTGGGAGAATACTATCAAAAATGGAGATTAATCCTCAGTCCAAACAAAACTGAATGCATCTTCTTCCATCTAAACAATAAACAGGCAAATAAACAGCTACAGTTATATTTTAATGGTACGTTGCTTAGACATAATGCCACCCCTAAATACCTAGGAGTCACCATGGACAGAACACTATCGTTCAAGCAGCACCTTAATAATACGTCGGCTAAAGTTAGGGGAAAGTTAGGAAAGGGAAAAACAAAAACATATAGCGATGAGAGCTCAAGAAAAGAAAAGGAAAGGAAAATTAGTAAAGATTGGATATAGCAAAGTAATCATAGATGGAGTAGAATGGAGATGGAACAGGAACAGTGAACAACTTGAAATCCATGAAACAAAAAACTAGGTAGTAGAAACGGCAGATACATGGATGCTGACCAGGATAACGAAAAGGACACGAGAACGGAAAACTTAAAGGAAAGACAACAACAGAAACAACGACAAGCATACAAGGACAGGAATGAAATAACCACAGTGGGGAGATTGAAAACAGATAATGACATCAAATCAAACAAACTAGGTAAAGCGCAAAATGTTAAAAAGACGGATATATGGAAACTAGGAGTATGGAACGTAAGGAGCTTAAAGGGAAAAGAAGATGAAATAGTATATGAATTTGAAAAAGCTGGACTAGACATACTGATAATACCAGAAACAAAAAAGAAAGGCGAAGGAGAAATTCAATTATTAAATGAGCATGTATTGATCCACAGCGGGGTACCCAAAACTGAGAGAGCAACTGATGGAATTGCATGTGTAATACATGAGACACTAGCAGGAAGTATTATATCGTGGAAAGCATGGTCAGAAAAAATATTAGCAGTCGAGTTAACGATAGATGAAGAGAAAATTACTATACTAGCAATATATGGCCCCAACGAAGACGAGAGCAAGGAAATAAAGGACAAGTTCTGGAACGACCTGACACTGATTACAGAGACCAGTGATGGAGCCATCTACATAGCAGGAGACTTCAATAGCAGAGTTGGCGTTAGAAGAAATGAATGGGAACAAGTAATAGGAAAATATGGGGAAAAAGAAAGAAATAATAATGGAAATAGATTACTAGAATATTGCACAATTAATAATCTTATAATATCTAATACGTTTTACCACCACAAAGATATACATAAATTCACAAGGGCGGCCCCAAGCAGAAACGAAAAATCTATAGTAGACTACATTCTAGTAGAGAAACACAATAGGCAACGAATAAAGGACGTAAAAGTTAGAAGAGGACCAGAAATTTATAGTGACAGCTATTTACTGGTAGGACAAATTAAAAAATCAAGAACAAAATGCACAAAGGAAAACCAGGAGCCGAGTGTACGACAAGAAAGGATAAAATCCTACAGATTACAACAAAAAGATATAGCAGACAAATACGAAAAGGTAATAGTAGTAGCAATCGAAAACGACCAAGATAATCTGGAGGAATTGACAGTGGAACAAATATGGCATAAAATCAAAACATTAATCGTTAATGCAGCTAAGGAGACATGCGGCGTAAATATAATAAATAAGAACAAGAAAAGAACAGCGTGGTGGGGTCATGAAATAGAAATAGAAATAAAGATTAAAAAAAACCTATGGAAAAATTACCTAGGAAACAAGACAGATAGTGCATACGCCAAATATAAGGACCAGCGAACAAAAATAAAGAAAATGGTACTAGCAGCAAAAAATAAGTCTTGGAAAGAATTCGGAGAAAAAATAGAGAATAATAGCAAGGAAAACCAGAAACTGTTCTATACAATGTTGAAAACTATGAGGAAAGGAAATCTACAAAAAACAAAGACAATAAAAAACAAAGAAGGAGTAATACTAACGAAAGCAGAAGAAGTACTGAGTAGATGGAAGGAATATTTCCAAGAATTATTGAACGATCACAAAACATCAGAAAGAGAAAAAGAACTGATAAACGAAAACCGAAAAGAAAGTAGAGAGGTAACTAATGAGAACATAACAGAAGAAGAATTGAACATTGCACTAAAGAAAATAAAAAATGGTAAATCACCGGGACATGACAGGATTACCGGAGAATGATGATTACTTGAGAATGATCAAGAAATTGGGAAACAAAGGAAGAGAATTACTATTAAAATTATATAACAAAATATGGGAAGATGAACAAATACCAAAAGATTGGGAAATAGGACAGATAGTACCAATTTATAAAAAGGGTGACAAAAGAATGTGTGACAACTATAGGGGTATAACCTTACTTAGCACACCATTGAAGCTGTATGAACAAGTACTAGAAAACAAACTAAGGCCGCAAATCGAAAACACAATAGCAGAGTCTCGGAGCGGATTTCGAAAAGGAAGAGGGGTGCAAGACCATATCTTTACAATTAAACAGATTATGGAAAAAACCGTGAAATACAATAGAAAAGCCTATCTAGCCTTTATCGACCTTGAGAAGGCTTTTGACAAAGTGCCCCGTAATATAGTATGGGAGAGTTTGACAAAAAGGGGTGTCAAACAGAAACTAATAGGAGCAATTAAAAGCCTTTACAACAATACCAAAAACTACGTAATCAGTAACAACTGTAGGTCGGAAGAATTTAACACGAGAGATGGACTGAGACAGGGAGGAGTAATGAGCCCCGTGTTGTTTACAGTATTTATGGACGACATTATTAGGAAATGCCAGAATAATGTATACAAGCTGCAAGTAGGATACAGAAACATGCAACCTGTACTTATATCCGAGTGTGCGTTTGCCGACGACGTTGTAGTTATGGCGGGAACTGAACAACAACTGCAGAAAAACCTAACAATATGGAATGAAGTGCTAATACAATATGGAATGAGAATAAATACCCATAAAACCAAAATAATGGTAGTGGCAAAGCAACAACAAAGCACCAATATACAACTAGAAGGGAGACGGCTAGAGCAAGTGCACAAATACAA
>SMLS01063948.1:0-21793 GCA_004785975.1 Popillia japonica
GTTGGTTTTAGAGAGGCTAAATGAGTATAATGTCAGAATTAATCTTTCCAAGTGTAAATTTTTTGAAACATCAGTTCAATTTTTAGGTCATGTGATCAGTCCAAACGGTATTCATCCAAGTCCTGAAAAAGTTAAAGCTATTCTAGATGCACCGCCGCCTGATAGCTTGTCAAAATTGCAATCGTATTTAGGCCTGTTAAATTATTACGGTAAATTTATCCCCAACTTATCAGCTGAGTTGCATGAGTTGTATAAATTATTAAGAAAAGACACGCCATTCAGGTGGACACCTGACTGTCAAATTGCTTTCGACAAAACTAAAGGTTTGTTAACTGACAATAATGTGTTAGAATTATATGATCCGAGTAAACCGATAGTAGTAGCTGCCGATGCTAGTCCTTATGGGATTGGAGCAATTTTATCTCATGTAGTAAATGGAGTAGAAAAACCAGTCTTGTATGCGTCAAGTACTCTGTCATCAGCTGAAGCGAATTATTCGCAAATTCATCGCGAGGCGCTTGCAATCGTTTTTGCTGTAAAACAATTTCATAAGTATATTTACGGTCATAAGTTTACTTTATGTTCAGATGCTCAAGCGCTTAAAGAAATCTTCAATCCAAACAAAAGTACATCGTTAATTTCAGTATCACGATTACAAAGATGGTCAGTATTACTGTCCATGTATGATTATGAGTTTAAATATAGGTCATCCAAATGCATGGCACATGTGGACGCACTATCTAGATTACCTACCAAATCAAGTAGTGGACTAGAAGAGTATTCTGTAAGTAGCATAACTGTAGACAATGATGTATGTATTAGTGTGGACGAAATAGCCAATAGTTTGAAAGCGGATATAGTTTCATATCAAGTATATCAGTATGTAAAAAGTGGATGGCCTTTTGAGTCTCTTAAAAACTTATCAACAGAATTAACATACTATTATAAATTAAGAGCTCATTTGAGTTGCCAAGATGATTGTTTGTTTTTCAATAACAGTGTAGTCATTCCTCGCAATTTAGAATGTCGTATTTTATCACAATTACATAGTAACCATGAAGGCATAGTTCGTATGAAAATGTTGGCGAGAGGTACTATTTGGTTTAAAAATATGAATAAAGCTATTGAAGAAAAAGTAAAATCGTGTAATGTTTGCAACGTTACGCAAAATGTAAAGAAAGAAATTGTAACCTCTAAGTGGCCGTTAACTACTCAACCATTCGAGCGAATCCATATTGATTTCTTTCAGTTTAAAAATAAATACTTTCTAATCGTTGTAGATGCTTTTAGTAAATTTATTGAAGTAAAATTAATGAGGTCTATTAATGTGGTTACACTAATAGATGAGTTAGAAGAGGTATTTCGATACTTTGGGTTACCGTGCCAAATCTGTAGTGATAATGGTCCACCATTTAATTCTTTTAAATTCATCCAATGGAGTAAGGAAAAGGGTATTTCTCTCCTCAAAAGTCCCCCTTACCACCCCCAATCGAATGGTTTGGCAGAGAAGGGAGTACAAACGGTTAAGTCCGTATTAAAGAAATTTCTTTTAAGCCCTGGTGGAAGAGAGTTACCGCTTTCCATTATGACGCGGAAATTACTGTCTAAATACAATAATACTCCTTCCACAGTCACGGGAAAGTCTCCGAACGCAATTTTGTTTAGTTACACTCCACGTACACTTATCAATACAGTAAGTCACAAGTTTAGTGATCACTCAGTAAGCGACACTATCAAAAATGATCCATCTACGAGTACTAAAAAAGTACATTTTGACTTAAGCAAAAACGTTACTCATATCGTCAATGATACAATTTCATTTAAGAAAGGGGAGAAAGTATTTTATAGAAATCATTTTAAAACATATGCCAAGTGGCTACATGCAACCGTGGTTCGAAGACACAGTAAATATATGTACCTAATAAATTTGAATGGTAAAATCCGTACGGTGCATATAAATCAAATTAGACCCAGAAAAGATCTGGTTCCTGTAGTTTCGGTTTCCACCCCTATTGAAGGCAATAATGAACATATTGAGGGTAACGACTTAAGTTTAAGGAGGTCTGGTAGAGATAGAAAATGTCCGCTTAGGTACGGCCTAACTGAAATCTATTTATAGGTTTATTCGTATTTATTGTTATATGTTTTTTTTTGCATGTGGGTTGTAGTTTTAAGTAATATTTATTAATATATTTTGTATATTGTATGATTACACCTTAAATTGTTGTTAGTTATAATACGTATTAATGTTATTGTTATATTCTTATATCTGTATATTCTTTATTGTTGTTATATTGTTATTTTACACGTAATTGTTGTAAGATATTGTGTAAATGATATTTAAAAAGGGGAAGATGTTATGTATGATGCACACGGTATACGCGTGAGTGCGAGATGAGAGAGTGGGAGCCTTAGACGAGTAACCGGGCGGTGTGGCGTTCGGGCTCTCTCATGTCAGATCTCCCGTCGGTCTCCGTGCAATGTGTCTTTCGACTAATATGTAAAATAAAACGATTATGTTTCACGTGTAATTACATATGTGTCTGATTGAACCCCGAATAGAATACCAGAATATATAGTATGATAAAGCCATACCTATCAAAAAATATGTTAAGAAGAAAATATCATTGAATAAAGTTATTTGAGTAATTATATTGATATTGATCTGTGTAAATATACAGCCTTGGCCATATGTATTTGGCATATATAATGCACCCACAGCTCTCATTACACGAAGTATGGAAGAAATAAAAGAAAATTTTTCGTATATATTTTTTCTTATGTATATACAAAACGAATATTAATATTGGGAGGATCCTCAACATGCTTCTTATGATTTCACGAATCCATCAAAAGCAGTTACCGCAATTCCTTGAGCTTTTGCGACAATCCAATGGCATTCTACTTGCGTTATTTCACAAGCTTTAGGCATCTGCACAAAAAAAACCGCAGGTACAATATTTTTTCTGTGGCATTCACAACCCACACGCTATTTCCTTCAGAAATATTCAAAAATAGCCACCAAAAATAGCGTATAACAAGTCATCTAGTTAAATCAGTATCTAGCCAATTTCGCAGAAATACGATAATGTTCATAAAACTTGATTTTACGAAGCGTGGCAAATACATATGGCCATTGGTCTGTGAATGTCAGAGAAAAGATATTGTATCTGTGATTTTTTTTATGCAGTATAACTTTACTAAGCAACAAAGGATGCCTAAAGGTTGCGAATTAACGCAAGTAGAATGCGAGTAAATTGTGGCAAAACCTTGAGGAATTGCGGTGTCTACTTTTGATGGATTAGTGAAGTCATAAAAGCCTGTGGGGGATCCTTCCAATATTAATATTCGTTAGATATAATAACAAAAACATGTACTGTAATGTTACGTTAGGTTCTAAACAAAAATATCAACCTGTACGAGCTGTTCACTTTATCTAAAAAATTTGAAAGATTTAATTTTAAACTCTACATGTAAAAAAAATGGGTAGATGCAATACATATATTATTCTATTCAATATACATTTTTCTAAAAAGAAATCTAAACTAACCTGCGTTCCCTATGATTTGGCTACTTAAATTTAACTTATCTTAATCCAGATATGTTCTAACAACTAAGCACTTCCAAATACTGTTCCTGCAGTATTTCTGTCATTGTCTCTTATGTTACATCCGGTTCTTGAGCTGAAGATGCCCTCCACAGAAAGGATATATATATAAAGAACTGGATATTCAATCCGCAAACTCCTTTGATAATTTTGGAGATGAAATCGTTACTGTGAATTTTGGGAATTCACATTTCCAGAATTATCCTATTTTAAGTAACTTTACCGTTAAATTCCATAGATTTCCATAGAAACTGGTTTTTTAATTTCCCATTTTCCGGATTTAAGCACAGATCACAACCTTATATCTAATTACACATAATTTTACATTAGATTTTGAATAGAATAAATATATTAAAATTTGTAGGGATTTACGTTTTACCCGTGATTTGTTACTGTACGGAGATAGTATAATTTTCTAAAATAACCCCGTCCCAATTACATAATAATTAAGCCCCATAACATAATAATATGGTCAAAATAAATAACGAAATTAGCGCCATCTATATGCACGATAATTGAAACGTCAAAATTAATATAGATCTCTGTGAACTGACTTGTTTAAATATGAACTAGCCATCTATGAATTTAATTAACAATTGTATGAAATATCATAATAGTACAAACAAATCTTTTATTTCATATTACACACTTCTTGTAATCAGAGCGGTGAAGGGTGGCCAACACTGTACTGGCCAAGGCTGTATTATGGTACAAAAAGTTTTCGTACAATATCATTTATAAGCTTATTTGTATACAAGGTTATCATAGAGAGATATATTTTAAACTTAACTTTAACTTTTTGTTAAATTTTTAACAAATTGAGTTAATAACAAAAACTACGAAACCGAAATCGAATTGCTTAAGGAATGAGATTTTACTATATCTATGGGAAACACCGCTGGATTACGAAGATTTTGCATGAGAATGGGTTTGAGACCGGCACCTTGTCAAATAACAGCGTACCACAATTTGATACAAAAAATTGAAAGTACAGGGCCTGCACCTGTCCTACCACGGTATGATTTCTCTTTGCGACTAATGGTTGAAACGAAAATTGATGAAGCACATTTCACTCTGAACGGTGGAATCAATCTGTAACATCTGGTCCGCTGTAAATCAACAAGAAATCGTTCAAGAAGGTCCCATTTGGTGCGGTTTTACAGCTGATTTTCTATATTTCTACGAGGAAATGCAGAATCGAGAAGCTGTATCTACAACTATAAACGATGCTTCCAAATGTTAAGAAATTATGTTATTTCACAGCTGCAACACTAGCATCACAGAATTGAAAACACAAAATCAATTTATAGCAAAAAATAAACGGAGTCTAATTGGGATTTTACTGCACCAATGGGAAACAAAAGTACTGTCATTACAAATGTTGACATTTTATAAAGATTTTGCACTAGAATGGATTCGAAATAGCGGCGGTGTCAAATGAGAGCGTACTGCAATTTCATACAAAAATGTGAACGAATAGGGTATTTCTACGTGGAAATGCAGAATGAAGAAGCTGTATCTGTAACTATAAACGTCAACGATATTTGCAAATGATAAGATGTTCTGTTACTCCTCAGCTGCCACACAAGGATCACAGAAATGAACCCCTCCCCCCCTGATTTAATGTGTGAGCAACATTATATTCTTAAAAAGAAATCGTGTGCACTTTTTAATGAAGTAACAAAATGGTGCGTAGAGAAATGTCAATTACTATAATCTCAGAGTCTCTAAGAACAAACGCTACAAAACAATTGCTGAAATATTTTGCACAACTAATCTGTATACAAAAAATTATCTTCTGTGTTATCGAAGTAATCCACAATTTGGTATTATTTAAGTGAAAAAGTTGGAACATGGCAGTGTTAATTTAACATTGTTCTAAAATAAATACTAAACAAACAATAATGTGTAAATTGAATTTGAACAAAAACATAAAAACTGTTGCAGCACTGATATAAAAAGTACTAATGAAGTAAAAGTGAAGTTACATGAAATGTTGCTTGTGCAAGGGAATAGAAAGATTAAGTCAATTACAACAAATTGAAATTCACAGTACTTGTTTTTAATGTGTGACATTTAATTAGAGTGAGTGTGTACCAAACACGCCTTGGTAGATGAGTAATTCTCTAGATGACACTAGGCACAAATTTCAGCGTCCCTTGTAGTCATGAGGTACTTTACTACTACAAACTACGAGCAAATAGTACATATATCACTATTCTATACCCTCCTCTCAGTTTCACTCTAACATACCGTTCGCAATTGTATAGTATTTATAGACTTTTCGTTAACATCGAAAAAGATTCAAAATGAATCTGTGACGACAAATCTCTTCCTGTGACGTAGCAAACGTTTATTTATACAAGTCCGATTGAATTTCGAATGACTGTTAATTAATGTAAATCTTAGTATAGAATTAAACACAAAACCACTATTTCATCCACAAAACACCAAACACAAAACTGAAGCGTTTCAACAACGAAGCTATTACTAGCTATACTCTCAAGGCGTTAATACGAGTGATACAAGTTGTTGTTGTGTGTCAAATAGTGCAATTTTTGGTTAGATTGCATGTTCGAATTTTGGTAGTATTACAAATGTATGCTAAAATCACGCTATACTTGAAAATACGTCACCCTAACAAGTAAATTTCAGTATAAATTGACAGTAATTTTACCATCGACTTTACGTGCAATTTTGTTATTTTCTTTTTATATGTTGTTTTAAAACAAACTTATGATTTTGTAAGTAGTTGGCTGGTAATAAATTTTAGTAGAAATTGCTAAACCTACCTTTCTGTAGTTGGCGCATCATCCTCAGTGTCCTGACTGTGATTTTGACTCTCCTGTGCTTTTGATGGTTCTTCCCTGAGAGCATCAGGTCGTCTATCTGAGCCAGTCCTTGTCACAGGATGACCAGGCTTAGTTTCTCCTGGAAAAATTACAATATTAGTAAAAAAAAATAGAGAAAGCGAAGTAATTATCACTTAAATTTCTGAACCGTTTCTGTTTTTCTTTGTATGGTTTTAATACTTATAGAAAGGTAAAACCATTTAAAAGTTCTGCAGTACATTACTGTTTTTGTAGATACTTGTGCATCCTTGAAAAATTATTTATACTGGTTTGAAGACTCTCAGCAACTTGACAGAAATTTGTGCACGTTATGATACCAATAGGGTATTCCGTACATAATAAATTTGGAATATACGAGAATAGATGACAAGCTGCAATTTGTTTCAATTCGACGTTTAGCGCAAATCATATCCATTATAAACATGTGGTGCGCAACATTAGGCTGCACTAAATAGGATTTACGCGAATTTTGAACTTGAATATCTAGAGGACTATAATATAATGTAGTATTCATTCTCTCTGATATCGCAGAAGAAGTAGTGACCTCATTAAATATGTAAGTGTAAACCAGTACTAATTCCGAAGTAATTTTTCTTCAAATAGGTACATATCTAAATACTGCCGATCTTGATTTACGCCACGATATGACTGTATCCACATCGCTTTCTGGCGAATAATTAAATATAACACCTTAATTTAAAATAAAGAATATTTATCTATTTATCATGTAATTACAGTGACTTCACTTGCTGTCTGATAATGATAACTAAACAATTCAATTTGGCTTAGTTCATTGAAATTTTATATTTATTGGCATCAACAATAATTTACAAGAATCATACCACTTTTATCGGATAGAAATATTGATGATAAAAGGGTACGGTAATAGACACAAAGCTTATGCAGAGGTGTGTACTTTATTTAATGCCGAGCATGCAGATAATGAATCTATTACGCAAATCATTGTTATTAATAAATATTATCGTTTAAATTAACCTAACCATTTAAACAATCTAAAGAGAGCGACAGGAAGGATTTTTAAAAATAGCTTAGATAAAATTTTTTAACTTAAATTAAATCAAAATTTTGATAGATGGTATTACATACATATGTACATACATACATATGTACATACATACATATGTATATAGGACACTCACATAATCGTTCGAATGATTAAAAGCTTTGTCCATATTGTGCCGGTTATAGGATTGCTAGCTAGTAATGCACTGCATATGGCAATAGTGTACTATCAACTATCATAAAAGCACTAGCGTACTCACTAAAACTAAAAAGAAATAAATACTCAGAATTGCTTTGAATTAAAATACAAGAATGTATATGAAAATGTTAAGTTAACGATTAGATAATTATGTATATATTGGGGGTTTTTATTTAGAACATATAGATTGTTCAATTTGAACAAAATAGACTTTACGTCGGGACGTTTGGAAAATTAATTAAGGATTTATCTTCGCCTAATGCACTAGACATATGTACACAGTGTATAAAAAGTTAGAAATTATGATTGTTGACCTGTAGTTATTGAAGTTACTACGATCTCCTTTTTTGAAGACTGTTATAACTTTGCTTATTTTCCAGATAATCAGAAACACTGATGTACGCACAATAAAGTTATAAATAACTGACAAAGGATAAGCAAGACCGCCAGCACAATCACGCACTAGGAAGCCAGGTATTTGATGTTCATCGGTTGTCGGATGTCATCACGAATCCTCAAGACAGCTTTCAAAACTTCTTTCTCGCAAATACACCACACATCAAATGAAAGATTATAGGTAAACATCTCGGAGGCGGTACTTGAACTTGTAGAATAGTTCATAAAAGAAGGTGGTTCCTGTAGCTATCAACCAACTTTGCCGACGATTATACGAGCGCGGTTTGACGGATGACACTTTCGTTATGGTAATAATGAAATTGACTTTCGCTATGTTTCTGATGTCTGCTCTAGAAATTATAAACAAATCTAACAGATAGATTGTGTACTGGCTACGCCTCTGTATTGTATTAGTTACTGAGTCTAATCATTATTAGTTACTAAGTCTAATCACAGGGGGCAATATATAATAAACAATGTAAAAGTGTAATGTAAGAGATAGAAGCTAAGTGAGAAAGTAATAAAGAAAGTGTTAGTAAAGTTTTTTCAGTGAATAAGCAAGAAGCTACTGCTGGTGGCCGGGAATTACAGAGGACATGGAGAAAGCGGAAACAAATTGCTATAATTGCAATAAAATCAGAAACAACCCTAACAAAGAAGTAGTGCATCCATGGGAAGAAGCAAAAGCGGAGTTCGAACGAGTACACATTGATTGTGCGGGGCCTTTTATAGGACATTATTTTCATTTTAGTAGACGCGTTCAGTAGATGGCCGGAAATACACTCTTTGAAAAGTATCGCTACTAAAGTAGCTACCTATAGCAATATGCAGGAACATTTATAGTACATTAGGATATCGTCAGTATTAGTCAGTGATAACGTAACACAATTCACTTCGGCAGAATTCAAGAATTTCTTGAATCAAAACGGGCTAATACACAAAGTGAGTACGCTCTAACATCCAGCAACTAACGGGTTAGCAGAACGATACATATGTTCAAACGTTCAAGCAAGCAATTCGCGCAATATACAGAATGCGCACGTTCGATTTGTTGATAGGATATTCAATGTGTTAGAGCAGGCATAGGATTTTAATATGCTAGATAAAGAGATACAATGAATGCATTCGTCCAAGCGAGCAGTACCGATATACGTGTCCTGTGTTAACTAAGAGACGTCTCTTCACAGTTCTTTTTCATCTTACACTAAACGTATCAGCAGGTCGTGCGCGCGGGCCCGGTATATTTATGTAATGACATTAATATAGGATTCCCACAATTTTTGTTACAATACAGGAAAACTGCAATCAAACTACCGGATTATGCCCATCATGGTTAATGTTGAACAGAGATATTAAATCTAGACTAAATTTAATAAAGCCCTCTATAATAGAACAAGTTGTGGAAAACACTGTTACAAAATTTTCGCACACACACAGAGAGTGGCTGCGAGAGACTACAGTCAAGAGGAGAAATGGCAATTTGGAAGAATTAAAGAAGTATGTACATATTAAGAAAACTAAACTATACAGTCGAATTAGATGACGGCAAAACATTGAGAAGATACAGAGAACAAATACGGAAAATTGGCGAACATACACCCCAAATGCAGATACCATTGCACAAGGAACACAGCATCTCGACAAGGATGATAAAATATCATTACCGAAGGCGGTACATACTGAAGGAGATAAGAATTCACCTCAACCGAAACAATACCATTCCTGAAAACCTTTTGCGTAGATCCAATAGGATTAGAAAAGCACCTAATATATTAGACCTTTAGTTATAAGAATTTCATACCAGAAAGGGAAGTGTTACGCATATGTATTGTATTAGTTCCTAAGTCTAACCACAGGGTGCAATATATGTTATAATATACAATGTAAAAGTGTAATGTAAGAGATAGAAGCTAAGTGAGAAAGTGATAAAGAAAGTGTTAGTTAAGTTTTACTTCAGTGGTTAAGCCAACGCTCCTACACCTACATAAAATAGTACATAAATATTTACCATCACAGACTTAGGTTATGTCCGGTATCTAGCAGTACAGCCTGCGCTTCTGTCACTATTCCCTTTAAGATAAAACGGACATGGTGACAGGAGCGCAGGCTGTACCGCTAGATACCGGACATGACTAAAGTCCGTGGGTGTCCATACATATACAACAGTACCTATTGTAGTCATTTTTGGTTTGTTAATTAAACATTATCCCTTATGCGAATTAAGAAAATCAGTGAAAATTTGTGTAAATCTCTAAACAGGATTGTACCTAGGTACTCTAGCCCAAGGAATAAATTTTAAGTAGTTTTCTGTTTTCAAAAGTAGCTATATGAGCATATGTGATGTAAGATGAACGTTTACGCAATATTTGCATAATTTATACACAAAATGCTATTCGCCGGATGGGTACCACAATTTCTTAATGCTGATGAAATAAACGCTCGCATTAAAATACAGGAAAATGGTTATGTACCGGTACCTTGAGACATAATCTGTCCGTCGATCAGTCACAGTGCATAAAAACCTGGATACTTTATTATACTCCTGAAACGAAAATACAGTCGTTGTTTCCGCCAATAAGGTCAATTGAATAATGGAATTGTAACATTGTAAGTACTGAGTAATGCATGCTTCGTTCTCAGAATGAAATCGAAAAAGTACATCACAAAGCGACGGGAACAAAATCTAGGAGCCACGATTTTACGGATGATAGCAGAAATTACCTATCCCTGGCATCGTTAACTAATTTCTATATGAAACGAGTTCTGAGTCTTTTCTATGAAAGCTTAGGGTAGCTATAGATATAGATATATTTTAAATTATTACAGCTTTTTAACAAATTTAGTTAATAACAACAAGTAAACGAAATCTAATTGCTTAAGGAATGGGATTTTACTGTACCTATGGCAAACAAAAGCATTGTCATTACGATTGTTGACATTTAATAAATGCGGCAGAAATGACACCCCTGGCTTAGGGGCTTAGGGTAGGTTCCGTATTTCTACATGGAAATGCAGAATAAAGAAGCCATATCTGTAAGAAATTATGTTATTCCACAGCTACAAACCGAGCACCACAGAATTGTAAACATCATTTTTATGCACTATGGACCATCCCCGCACATTTAGTCAAACAATTGTCAACCAACGTTTTTCAAGATCGTGTGTTACATTTCGCAAATTCATACCCACCAAGATTACCTGATCTTAACCCGGCGAATTACTCGCTGTGGGATTATTTAAAAACTAAATTCCATTTCTCAACCAATTAGATTTTGTTACTACAACATTATGCTTAAAGTATGTACGTAAAGTACTTTTTCTTTAGTTATAAAACGAGTAAATAATATAATAATACAATCTGTAGTGTATGCTTTATCTATACCACACAATTCGTAAATAATTTATACTAATCCTGTTTTAGTGAACAGAATTGAATGTACGAGTCTACTTTATATACGCTTAGCGATCAGAAACAATAAAAAATGCGCTTGTCGGAATGTACATATACCCCAATGAATACTAACGTGCATTAAAACATGTACGAGTACAGGTAATTGTCACACATTTATTGTAATGATAATGGTTTTAATTTATCGATGTACATAAAGATAAAGCTATACATTACATATAATAGACTGTAGGTTATAGGACGTGTTTTACGTTTCTCTTGTATTAATTCATACATTTTATTACTGATCTTAATAGTACATATAGTTTAGTCAGCCTTATAAGTTGTATTTGTAACATCAAGCAAACGCATACACAGAAGCATTCACAATGTATTTTCTCTCTCAACAAAACTGTTAGTGACAATTACTACATAAAAATGTTTTGTACTTAATATGTACTTTGATTTATTTTTTTTGCGGATAAGTAAGTAGTTCTTCCATTGTTACTTATGTATATCTTGCAAGCCAAAGACACACGGAACTTTGCTAAAAAACTAGTTAGATTAAAATGATTTCTTATGTATAAATTCATAAATATAAATCAACAAGATTAACGAAAATTTGCACTCTTTGCAATATTTCTCGTGGATTGGCCTCTTTTCCAGAAGCCCTTTGTTACTTCCGATTTATATTATATAAATACTTAGAAATAGGTCCTATACATATAAATGATCACGTCTACCTGCATATGAAACTCAATTCAATATATAAATATACAGGATGTTTGTTCAGCTTTTTAATTTTTTTTACCAGAAGATAGTATTCTGCAGATAAGGACGATATTCCAAAAATGGCATTTTTACATTGTGTAATAACCGAGATATTAAAATTCAAAATAGCAAACTTTAAATGAGGGTTAAACGTAGGACCAGCTTGGTTGAGAACATGCGGTACGTTTTATCATCGTCGCATGTAATGTTATAATGCACTGTAAGCAAAAGTATGTTTATGCTGTTTGTGATGACTAGCCTGTGAGGTCATTCGCCATTCAAAAAGTTTAATGTTATTGAGAGGCGCTATTGATAAATACCTAAACAGAGGAATATCGGAACGACTGCCTTAGTATTGTTTACTATTAGATAGGTGATTGACACGTAAAAACACTTGTCGAGAATACATACGTAGTATTCGGGCGGTCAAAACTTAGAACAGTTGTTATAAGATAGATAAAAATACTGTTTCTCAATAGGTGGGTACATGTGTATATCTCGGTTAATACACTATGTATCTATGCAATTTTTTGTACAGTGCTTTTACTTTACGAATACTACCTTCTGCTATGTAAAAACTGAACAAACACCCTGTATATGTACATATATTATATAAATTGTAATGTGCAGTTGACAATATCGACTGCTTCGCATTCGGGTACCGCAGTAAAGTATACTTTTATCGAGTTTTATGGCAGTTTGTGTCGCTTTTAAAACGTTCGAGTATACACATACATATGTACACCTTCCGACAGAATTAATGTCGTCGTCTATAGCGCAGTGTTTATCAAAACTGTTCACCGTTTGACCAAGTACGTCTTCGGTCGGCATCGGTTTCTGTAGGTAGGAGATTTATTGGGGTATTAGTATTGTTACGTTTTTGGGTTTTTAAATAATCTTCAGGCTATAATATTTTCACAGAAATATTTATTTAAACTAATTTAACACTTAATAATTACTTAGTAACGAAAAACACTAACTTAAACTATTTATTTTAACTAACACAAATTTATATGCACGTTTCGTATTTATTTTCACAGCGTCCGTTCTAATTACGCGCTAGTTCAAGACTGTCCCGCATACGAGATTATCACCCTTATATACATAAAATATAACTTCTAGAATTCTCTACACTAAACTAGACTGTTCTAGAACGCCCTCTCTAGAATGTCTCCAGAAAACACGCGAACCATCCATATATCATAATTAGAGTGCACTGCATAATCCATTTTAAACAGTTCTGTCACTAGATGGCGCCATTCGTAACAGTATTTAAAACACCGGACAATTGTCTGGATCAGGTACGAGAATTGAAATTATGTCTTGAAAATATATACATATACCGATATAATTATATAAAAGGTTATCATACATAGGTTACTTTAATTTGCAGATGCCATTTTAAAATACTGTTAATACACAAAATTTAAATGCACCGGTGGAAAGCATTGTTTTTATTGCTTATTATATTATATATAAAGAACAATTAATAATAAACACGGACGTTTGTTAGAAAACTCCTGCTACACACTAAATTAGAAAGACTATTAAGGTTACGAAATTTATTACACTTACAATAATTAGACACTGCCTTGCAGATATATGGATCATTATTATTCGATTACATTAATTTTTTTTAATATGTTATAAATTTATAATTAATTTTTGTGTTTCTTTAACTTTTATTTTATTGTTGTCTCCAAGTAAGCATGTCCCTTTAAATAAATAATATAATGAAACCAAATATTGTTATTATCTTCTTACCAACAACAATTTTATTACAATGGTAAATAGTTATTGGTAAACATTTTTAAAATCGTCATCTAAACATTAACGTTATTAATAAACTATCCCAATAATTAGTTGTTTTAAGCTATACAGGGTGTCCGCGATATACAAAGCATCCTTTGAAGGGATGATAGCTACAACGATTTAGAAACAAAAACATATAATACACCTTGGGTCTATCTGTAAGCGTAAACGAGAAAAAAAATTATTTCTAAAAAACCTTATTTGGTCAAACTGTACAAGAAAACTCATCCATATTGCTTCTTAAATAACCAAAAAAAGCATATCAAAAATTTAGGGTTGAAAATAACTGAAAACAACGATGAAAACGAATTATTTCATACTATGAAATTGAGCGTGGTGTCATTTGTCTTTCACCATACTGTACCCGTATGCAGTTAGAAGCGCAGATGCATGCCAAGCATCATCTGTTTATACGACCTTGAACTTGTATCGTACGAAGTCAATGGCCATATGTTTTAAAATAACCTTTGCGGTTTTTTTAATAATGTTATGACAATAAAATCGATGTTATGTTGAAGTTAGAGTGAAAAGGGCGTATTTAATAGCAGCCTCCAATCGGTAAATGAAAATTTAAGTTGAGGGAAAGTCGCATTGAATGAAATCAATGTAATTACTGCAATTATGTTATGGCGCTTTAAGCTCTTTCGTAAAGGCTACTACAATATTGAGTTCTTTTCTTTTATTTGTAATAAATTGGTGGTCCTAAAAACGACTTTTTTGAGAGACAGGAGAAAATGTATTACAGGAAAGGCTCGATGTGTTGCCCATTTTCAAGAACACACGCCTGTAATCGTCGTAAATCTTGCACTAATCAGCTGCCGGTGTACAGTATGCGTCGAAGTTTGTGACATGAGATATAATTTTTTTCTCGTTTACGCTTACAGATAGACCCAAGGTGTATTATATGTTTTTGTTTCTAAATTGTTGTAGCTATCATCCCTTAAAAGCATGCTTTGTATTTCGCGGCACCCTGTATATAGTAAATTTGCAAAGTAACTCTATTTTTCTCTATTCTCCCAACATTTTTAAAGCAGGTTCCTTTAGACAAAATTTAACTATTTTGTTTCGTGAAGTTCTTCCTCCCAACGCGGGAGATTTAAAAATTCAAACCCAAATACGTACTACAAAGGTATGATTTATTATGTAAAGTAACTAATTAATATAATAATAATAATAAATAAAACTTTACATTTAAATAAATCCGTCCAACTTCTGCTACCTTACCTTTTTTCTTTAATTTGATACACTTTATGTAGAAATTAAATAAACTATTCAATAGAATCAAAACGTTGAGTTCCTTTGTAAACTTCTATCCGCGAAAGCTTGAGCTGATATTCCTAGTTAATGTTTTATTTTCCCACAAAGTGCTTTTTGTCTTGTTCGTTTTTGCCTCGGCATAAATTTGGACTCTTGTTTATATACATATATTATATACATATATAATGCTAACTTTACATAAAAATATATTGTTTTTATTATTATATACAAACAGCAATTCTACTGGTAGTGATACAACATTATTTCGAATTTTAATCAAAATTTAATGGCAATATTAAACTTCATACGCATATCAACTTCATTTTTCAAATAGTTTAAAGAAAGTTATTAATACAGCCTTATTTGTCATCTATACAATTACTTAATTACCTACTGTTAAGCGTAAATATAACCTTGCCAATCACCTCCCTGTGAGAAAGCTATTTAAAGCATATTTAAATTTCGATATATGTATATGTACATTTTCAAGAAATAACTTCAATTCTCCTACCTGATCCACACAATTGCCCCCGGTGTTTTAAATACTAATACCCCAATAAATCACATACCAATAGAAACCGATGCCGGCCGAACGCTTGCTTGGCCTGATGGTGAGCAGTTTTGATAAACACTGCGCTATAGACGACGACATTAATTCTGTTGGAAGGTGTACATGCATAGATCCATGTAATATTTTTATGAAGCAATACCCAATAACACACTTCTCTATATTTCTATATATGTAAACAACTAAAGATAACCTACATAGTAAAACCATTTCTCTCTATATACGTACTATTAAGTTGTTACGATAAATATTTCTTATCGCGAACTTGAAAACTTTATACTTTCAAATTCCGTGAACTGGAAAACTAATTATAGATTACATAGTTACAACTAAAACATTTACCTGCGTTTCCATGTAACCAGCTAGTAGGCCGTCCGTACAAAGCGCCATTGAAGGTATTCACTAAAGTTTGAGAACCAAATCTTCTAGTTAATGGGGCATTGGGATTTTGTTCCTCGTCAAACCTTATAAAATCAAATTCATCTTGCACAGATTTACTATTTTTTCTAATTTGTTCCATTAGTTTATTACGCCTGGTACGTAGTAGATTTAAGTTTATTGCACTACTTGATTTAGATTTAGATAATATTGGTTTGTCTACAGCACTATCAACACAATCAACACCCACATTAGAAACAGACTTTTTGTGACCCAGTAGGCCCGGTCTTATACTTTCTAAATTGGAAGTTTGCCGTATCAGTCGAAAATCAAAATGCGACACCGAACTTTTTAAATTTGTAGGTTCTGTTGCCTTTTTTGGCTCCGGCTTTTTTGTTTTATTTTTCTTTCCCTTTACATTCTCACTTATTTCTGGCATGGAAGGTAATGCATTAGCATTTTCACTTTTTGGGCGATAAATTTTGGATTTAACACGTTTCAAATAAGAATTATTAACGGAATTCGGAATAATTTCATTATCATTCGCAGTTTTGGATGGTTTCACAACTGCTTTCGGCTTAGAAATAGTTGAATTTCTACTGTCACTTCGGTTAACCTTCTTCGAATTCTTTTTGGATTTCTCCTCCATGTCAGCACACTTTATTGGTTTTCTTAGTGTAATTTCTGCAGAGTTTCCATTTACTTCATCTTGAACGATCATTTTATCGCACAATTTCAAATTATCACAGCTATTGGAGTTTTTAAGAGCACCATATTTAAATAAATCGCTAAATCTTCGCGATTTTCGCCCAGATTTCACAAATTCATCGGGAATTTCAGTTTCAGTAATAAAGAAACCGCTACGAGCGCGTGACAGACTGCTGTCAACCCGATTGTTTTTCGTACTACTATTTTGTTCTATAATAAAACTGTCACTGTAACGTTTGACACTACCGTTAGAATCACAGAGTCGCGCGAATGTATCACTTCTATACTTTACATCTGTTTCGTTATTAGCGAGAGAGATGCCATACACGCTATCATCTGTTATCCTACTTAAGCCACTTACGTCATCCTTATTATTAAGTGTACCAGCGCATACGCGAACCTCCTCCTCGGTATTGCGCTGAACTCGTACAAAGTTTTCGCTTTTCTGACAAGCAGCAGCGACCGAATTCTTCTCGGTAGCCTTGTTACGTAAACTTGCTTGTTTCTGAACTTTCTTCGTCGTCTTAGTTTGTGTATTATTGGTATTGACACTACTGTGATCGGCAACCGTTTGAGCGTTCTTTGACTTTCCTTTCCGTTTCCTATGCGTAATCTTATCTTTCAGTGATGTCATATTTTTGTTGTTGGTTTCCGCTTGTTTAGACCACATTTTATTATTACCATGAGCTCGGGATTTAAACTAGAGGTTGTTTTAATCGCTTGCTGATCTGCTTCTTATATTATATACATACATGATATGTACCTACAGTAATACACAAATGAAAAACAAAAAGCGATATAGATATAGTATTGTGTATCTTCGTCTTTTTTCGCTATATCTAAAGCTTGTTATCTACGACATTGTTTGTAAAGCCTTGAGATAACGGAGATATTTGAAAATATTGGTAAACCGAGTGCACAATTGCAGATTTGAAGGTTCTAAGCAATTACGAATGCAAATTTATAAATAAAATGAATTCATGCATGTAGACATATTTGAATAATCAATATAAATATAATCATATAATAAATTTATGTAAATATATACCTAACTTTTCATAAACAGTGTTTGATTAAATTGTACATTCGTGGACACTTTCAATACGTTATTATATGGAAACTGTCCAATGTTTACTTTCCATGGGTGTACGTTTGCATTATATTCATAGTTTAATTTCGAACAAGTTGTTTATTACAATTGTAAGACTTTAAAATAAAAAAAGGATGTTCCACTATTTCTCTTTTAAATTTCAAAATTACTGGACATTTTTCTAAGTAATTTCAATATCCGACAATCCACAATAAATGTTCAAAAATATTGCATTTTACAAGGCTGCAGTTCATTAGTATCATACCTATATGTATTCATTGGGGTTTCGTAACAAAGTCACTTGAGGACTGCTTATCAACAATAGAAAATATTTTTATTACTATATGCTATGAAACATTTGCGCTTATAAAGTTGCCTATTCACCTAGTTTATGCAAATACTAGAAACAAATTAAAGTAAAACGTATTAAAGTTTCAGTTGCTTTTTTTAGGTAGCAACACAATTATATTAGCAACAAATTTGCCATCTACAGCATAATTTTCGGCTCCGCTATTCGCTATATCGTTCCGATTTCCCGGGTATAACGCTCCTATTGAAGATAATATTGAATGTATTTTAATTTCTGTTTGCAACATGCTAGGGCAAATTGACAAAAGATTAAAGGAAAACGATGCACCACAACAATACCTGATATATGTATTAAAGCGTTTCAGGAAGGTAACCTGTATGAATTTTCGGTCAATGTTCCACAGTGCTTCCATGGATAAACATCTGTTTGTTTTACGGATACACACCAAAAGTTCTCCTTTTAGTCCTTTATTAAATCCTGATACAAGTATTCAACTTTAAAAAATGTCACGAAAATCATTATCTCAAATTTGATTTCTCTTATGGCAGTCTCTTTAAATGTCTAAATCATTGAATATCTTTTTTCTAATTTCGAAAATGTATGGGATGTTTCTCTTCTGAAATAAAATAAGGCAGATAATTTGCAAAGATTTGAATTTGACACAAAATTCATGTTGCAAGGAAATGACGAAGTAAACCGAAATCAGTTTAATTATTACAGAATGAAGTTCAAAATGGTCTTATCTATGTATATCTTTACACTTTCAAAATTTGCAAATCGGTATTGTAAGTCTGGTTGCATGTATGACCTTGTGTACTAAATACAGATTAGAATTATAGTTCGTTATCACTTATTACTTTTCTTGATACGCCTGAATACTCTATGGAGGAGTATATTCCTTTAAAATATTGTTAAGAATCCCCCAGACGTTTAGGCGTTTTCATAATTGACTGTTTTATCTGCCAGTTATTCGCGGTTTAATTCTCTTAAATTACAACTTGCTTAATTTATTTTAAGGCTGTTGTTTCTTGTTGCTCCTCTATTCTGTTAAACACGTATATTATATTTCTGCTGATACCCAACTACCGCCAAACGGCATCTTATTACAATAGTTCTTTTGGCGCATGTCCAGTTTTTTACCATACATAATATTAAATAGTACCTACCCACGCTATTAAAAATTACAAAATATTCAAAAGTTTTATTAAAGAAACATTCTAAAATGATACAATCCGTTCAAATACAAACTCTCCTAAACTAAAAGCAAAATAGTGTTTACATCTTTCTACTGGAATTTTTAGAATATCGTTTAAAATAAATTGTACTTTCAATATAAGGTATTACTGTTATGTTAACAGATATCAAACTACACGTACTTCACAAACTGTATATTCATGTATACCTAGGTTAGTTGCCCACACGATAATGAATCATATGCACATCACAGATCGGTACCAATACAAGAACCATATTCGAGTAACGATATAGTACATATATATGTACCAAAATACAGAGATACAGATATGCCGACGCAGATCTTATACATACGTCATTATGAAGCATTAATTGTTAAATACAAATCCCGCCTACAAAACCAGAGATTTTAACCTCTCTTGAAATAAATTTCAACTGTAATTTGCCTGGCACTGACGTCATGCGCGGCTTTGGTTTTGAAACTAGCATACCTGTATCTGTGTATACTGATTTTCTGCGTACTGAATGTTAATAATATAAGAGTTTTCGGTAGATTACGTTTAAATAATACAGCGCTATTGTGTCTTCAATGAAATCTAATTAATTTGCAAAGACTTCATTAATAATATGCCAGTAATTATACGCAAGAATAGCATATATGTATGTACGACGTTGAAATTAGAATATTGTATTTAATCATTGGACGTTATTCTTCTATCTAATTTCCCTAGAGACTTCTTTTTACTTTGGTTAACGCTTTTATTTTTGTGTACAAAATTCTCTAAAGATATTATGGTTGTGTCAGAGATTAGGGCAGTTTTAGACACCAACTTATTGCTGTTTTGTAAAGACTTTGTAGAGGAAAAGTTATTTAAATCTTAGTTTGTAAAATTTTCAATCTTTCAGTATTCGGTTGATAATAACGACCCGCCTGTCGTCGAAAGACGGGATTCATGCATTTTAGAACTTCCAAAATTTATGTCATTCATTATAAGGATGAAAGAAAAAATGATTTACTCCAGTCTCCCCTTTAGAGAATCATAGGCCAGGGCCATATCATGATATCACTCAAGTGTTTAGAGTGACCAAAAATGCAATTCCCAAACTCTGGTACAAATTTTTTAGAGAACTTTCAAACGACAAGATCGCTCGGCATCAACAAAACAATCCGTACCTCGTACACTTAATATGTTTAAAATCGAACTTAAATGCAATTTAACTTTGAAATCAGTTTGCTGTTTTTACTGAAAAGTTGACAACACAAACAACAGAAATCCACCTTCATAGCATAAGCCTGTACGCCCGAAAGCTATGTAATAGTGTGCGTTTCACTTACCGCAAAGCATAAAAGACAATGTAAATACAGTACCGTGCAATCGAACTAGGACCACTGCGTTCTCGGCGATAGATTCAGCCACTTTACCGACTGTTTGATGTAAGAAACCAGATATTAATAGAGGTTATTCCAAGAATATGAAGAGTGATATTATGTTTCTGTCGAACGGGAATTACCAATTCAGTAACTAGAAATATATTTGCATAATCGTAAATACAAAATATCAACTATACAAAGCGCCCATAACGTTGTAGGTACTGTAGAATATGGGCAGATAAGTAGTCATGTAGCCGGGATAATGACTGCGGTCTTTCTAAGTCCAAATAATAAATATCTGCAAATTATTTTGAGAAATGCAATAGACATGATCCATTATACCTCTCATATTTTAGAGCGGATATACATATCTACTGCTGGAGCAAACAGTCCTAAGCATTTATTGGTCTCTTTGGAAGGCAAACTCCATCAGATATGATTAAATTAAACTTACTTTTAGCGATATGCAGCACCCTTCTCTAGTTTGCTGGTGTCTAAGTGATTTGTTTTTTGCAAATTCAAAACTCGTACGGGTATTTTAGTTACTGATTAACAGCATTTTATGGGATCGGTGCTAAAATAGTCTTGCTATGGGGCCTATTCTGTAAAAAACCCTGTTAAAAATAACATCATGTTAAAAATTAACTTATAACAGCACCTTTAAAAGTAAACGGGGAAAATGTTATTCTGTAACTAAAAATTTAACAGGGCTGTTATAAAGTAACTTTTAACGGAGGTTGTTAAAAATTCCGAAAATAAACGAAGATTACGCGACGAAGCAGCGATTAGAACAAATGATCGTACTTATTTAGTACATATGAACATATGTATGTTGACATAAGTACCCACCACAAATACGTGCCTTAAC